>OW388298.1:51365371-51555222 GCA_936450465.1 Gibbula magus
TTGTCTTTTCGAGACTTGTATGGTTGAGAACGACATGTTACACTTTACAAGTTACAAGTCAACATGTCTTCATTTCTGGCACAAATCCCCTTCCATATGGTTGTAGCAAGTAAACTGGAGGCCTTATAATTGAGCCTTACCAACAATGATACGGTTTTCCTTCATGCTGTATAAACCTAGCTCAGGATATCTCTTTACACTTTGAGGTAACTGCATTTCTTGTAATAACCTTTGATCAGGTTTCAACACGAATTTTAAAGTTTTACTACGACTAGAGGTTTTACCAACCGTCGAAAGTTAACCTCATAGCAGGTTAATTTTCAACATTCAGTAAGACCTGAAGGTTTACAATCTAATTGTAAGACCTAACTCCAAATAACCTCAATCTCCTGTTCAGTTAGGTACTCAAAAATTTCCAAGTTTAAAATTTGCATAGTTGACAATGCGGGAATCGAACCTGCAACCCTCCGATTTGTAGCCCAAGACTTGTCCCACTAGACCACAGAGGATTGGTGATCATGAGATGGTTGTTTGTTGGTATCTATTCTGCTCCGCTCACAATATTGGGATATTTTATGTGCGCCTCAAACTTGGATCACGAAGGCTTGAAACACTAACAGGATTGTTTTCATTTTTGTATTTAAAACGCATGGCGGTATATACGTCAAAGAAAACACTCGGGCCGGGTTTTGGTAGACATTTCAAACACCCTCGGGTGGCGAAATGAAAAGTAAAACCCTGCAAGCTCGGTTTTACTTTTCATTTCTAGCCACCCTCAGGTGTTTGAAATGTCTACCAAAACCCGACCCTCCTGCTTTCTCCCTGACGTATAAACCTAGCTCAGGATATCTCTTTACACTTTGAGGTAACTGCATTTCTTGTAATAACCTTTGATCAGGTTTCAACACGAATTTTAAAGTTTTACTACGACTAGAGGTTTTACCAACCGTCGAAAGTTAACCTCATAGCAGGTTAATTTTCAACATTTAGTAAGACCTGAAGTTTTACAATCTAATTGTAAGACCTAACTCCAAATAACCTCAATCTCCTGTTCAGTTGGGTACTCAAAAATTTCCAAGTTTAAAATTTGCATAGTTGACAATGCGGGAATCGAACCCGCAACCCTCCGATTTGTAGCCCAAGACTTGTCCCACTAGACCACAGAGGATTGGTGATCATGAGATGGTTGTTTGTTGGTATCTATTCTGCTCCGCTCACAATATTAGGATATTTTATGTGCGCCTCAAACTTAGATCACAAAGGCTTGAAACACTAACAGGATTGTTTTCATTTTTGTATTTAAAACGCATGGCGGTATATACGTCAAAGAAAACACTCAGGCCGGGTTTTGGTAGACATTTCAAACACCCTCGGGTGGCGAAATGAAAAGTAAAACCTCGCAAGCTCGGTTTTACTTTTCATTTCTAGCCACCCTCAGGTGTTTGAAATGTCTACCAAAACCCGACCCTCCTGCTTTCTCCCTGACATAATCTTAGAAATATAGATGTATCAATAAACAAAGCATTGTTTAAGTAATTGGTATAATTCTGATGGCCGCATGTCAAAATCAGAACCTGGAACCAGTCGGAAGTGTCTCAAAAATAGCCTAGCTTTGCTTCAAATTGTGTCTGATGATATTTCTGTTTCTGTTGATGATGGCATCATCATCTTTTGGTTGTCGAGGTGAGGAGATGGGTTGAGGTGAGGTGAGGTGAGGTGAGGAGATGGGTTAAGGTGAGGTGAGGTGAGGTGAGGTGAGGTGAGGAGATGGTTAGGTGAGATGGGTGAGGTGAGATGAGGTGAGGAGATGGGTTGAGGTGAGGTGAGGTGAGGTGAGGTGAGGTGAGGTGAGGTGAGGTGAGGTGAGGTGAGGTGAGGTGAGGTGAGGTGAGGTGAGGTGAGGTGAGGTGAGGTGAGGTGAGGTGAGGTGAGGAGACGGTTAGGTGAGATGGGTGAGCTGAGATGAGTGGGGTGAGGTGAGGTGAGGTGAGGTGAGGTGAGGTGAGGTGAGGTGAGATGTGTGAGGTGAGATGGGTTAGGTGAGGAGATAGGTGAGGTTAGATTGGCGAGGTGAGATGGGTGAGGTGAGATGAGGTGAGATGGGTGAGGTGAGGTGAGGTGAGTTGGGTGTGAGGTGAGGTATGGGGAGGAGGGATGGGTGAGGTGAGGTGATGTGAGGAGATGGGTTAGGTGAGATGGGTGAGGTGAGATGAGGTGAGATGGGTGAGGTGAGATGGTTGAGGTGAGATGGGTGAGGTGAGATGAGGTGAGATGGGTGAGGTGAGATGAGGTGAGGTGAGATGGGTTAGGTGAGGTGAGGTGAGGTGAGGTGATGAGATTGGTTAGGTGAGATGGGTGAGGTGAGATGGGTGGGGTGAGGTGAGGTGAGGTGAGGTGAAATGGGTGAGGTGAGATTGGTGAGGTTAGATGAGGTGAGATGGTTGAGGTGAGGTGAGGTGAGATGGGTGAGATGAGGTGAGGTGAGGTGAGATGAGATGGGTGAGGTGAGATGAGGTGAGGAGATGGGTTATGTGAGATGGGTGAGGTGAGATGAGGTGAGATGGGTGAGATGGGTGAGGTGAGATGAGGTAAGATGAGGTAAGATGGGTGAGATGGGTGAGGTGAGATGAGGTGAGATGGGTGAGATGAGGTGAGGTGAGGTGAGATGGGTGAGGTGAGGTGAGATGGTTGAGGTGAGGAGATGGGTTAGGTGAGGTTATGAGATGGTAATGTGAGGTGAAGTGAGGTTAGATGAGGTGATGTGAGGTTATGGGATGGGCGAGATGAGGTGAGCAAATCACCTCCATATCAACTTTATCGGTAAGGATTTCAGTACTCAAACAAAGGGTTCAAAATTATTTTATTTTATTTTTGCCCATTTCTCTAAGTGAAAATGGAAAATGCACACACTAATTGACCCCTACATTATGTTTCTCATGATTAAGATAAAACAGTTAATATTTTCATACTAAGGTGTAACATATACAACGTTGTGCTTTAATTTTCACTTCAGGAGATGTAATCGTCATTCAGATTGCATACATAATTAATACGTTATGTCCTTTTGAATATTCACGAAAATATTAATAAATGCTTATTTTCGGACACCATTACTACGTTTGCGATGTTTGAAGCTGAACTATCAACTTTTTAAAGAAAGGGTCCAATATAAAAGTTGTTGCTCTTGAGATTGTGCATAGGCTCGTATAAATTATATATCAATTGCTTATTTAGTTTAACACTTGTGTACTTTTGAAGTTTGTTGAAAATGACGATTTAAAAAAAAAGGCAATATTCAATGGACTGTCACGTGTAAATCATTATGTATCCAAGCTTGAAAAGTATTTTGTTTAATAAGAATTCTTTCCGCTTTAAAATGATATCTTAATCATGTTTGTATCTTTATTGGTTGAAGAACAATAATTCTCCAAAGAAAATGTCCCTCGAAAAGTCGCAAAACCATAAAACTTCAAATGTTTTTGAAACCGCTTAAATTATCAACTTTTATGTGAAAATTTTCTGTAGTGACTTGTAAAGATAACCATGTTTAACAGATTGCAAGAAATAGATTACTAATCAAACGATTTCTGATAGAGTTATGTCCCTTTAGAATCATAGGCCGAAAGTCCCTTTTTAAAAATGATCAATTTTTAAAATACTGTAGACCGGAAACTGTTAAATATAGAGCTTCGGTTTATAGATTCATATAAACAGCTATGATTCAGCTTGAGAAGGAGAACTATACTAAGTGTCTGTATGTGTTGCTTTTATTTAGGAGAAGATTTTTGAAGACGCGTACCCTCAAAATCGCGAAAGTCTAAAAAAAATATATTATTACGGCCGAAAACCGCTATAGCCCTAATCGATGGGGAATGTTGTTGCCCACATTGTGGTGAATGTTTTATGAAAATATCTTGATAAGTTTTCGAGCTTTTGAAGTTTGAAGTTTCAACTTCAAGGGGGGATAACTCAGGATCCTGTAGATCTCGATAAGGGCTATAGTGCCTGAAAATGTCATGCCAATCGGTCCAGCCGTTAGTTCTGAAACGTGTCCACAAACTCGGTGGAATGATAAAAAAACACACGCCAATAACAATAAGGATTCATCCAATGGCTGAATCCTTAAATATATTGAATAGCCTGTGAACTGAATATTGTGCAATGGAATAAATTGAAGAGAAATTAAAAAATTGTTAATTTTACATGAGATGTGTGAATTGAATATGACTGGTGATGTATTGATAAGATAACACTATTAGAAGTAGCTACAATTTGTGACACCACACCTGTTTTCATCTACTTATCATGTACAGAAGTAAATAAATGTGGGGAAAACAACATTTAACTTATATATATAATTTACTGGTTGTGAGCCCAGGGTCTGCATATTGTGTAATTGGATTGTGTTGACCTGGGGAGTGACCACTCCATGGGAGAGAGTTGCTAGGTCAGCAGCTAACTCGTAAGGACTAATGCAGAGATTTCAGGTTACTTCAAACTTCTGTGCTGTGCTACAGTTTGTGTGTGAAGCTGGTTTAGTCTTACTCTCTGATGCTCAAGAGAATTTATACATAAAATATCAACATTTTTTTAAATATTGAAAAGGAGCCTATGAGAACAGGGATTTTCAGAAACAGATCAGGGCTCCTATTCATTATGTAATAAATGTTGACATTTCCAGAATACAAATAAGAATTAACAAGGTGCAAGTTAAATTGGTATAAAGCTTTTCGACGGCATTTATACTACAGTTCAACTTTCAAACCGTTTATAAGCCAGTGAACAAACACATTATTGAATCTATTTCTTATAAATTCAAACTTCGATATCTGCCATTTGCGTCTTCGCTACTTCCTGTTATTCTAAGCTAGGGCGAAATAGCAAAGTGGTGATGCGAAGTAGCAAGGTGGCGATGCGAAGTAGGGAAGCGGCGATGCAATGCGAAGTACAGAAGTATATAACTCTTCGCTTCTTCGCATCGCGTTTTCGCTACTTCGCATCGTCAGTTCGCTACTTCGCATCACCACTTTGCTATTTCGCCCTAGCCTTTCGTTAAAACCTCGTTTTGCAATTTCGCGATTTCGTTTTGACTTTTTCTCGTTTTTCGCCATTTCGTGCTTGAATTTTGAACCAAAATTGAAATGGCCCCTCTCAGCCATCATATGTTTTAGTGTACTTGCTTTGCTCATCGACCCTATCGACAATTTGTATGTACCATGTACGTTATTATGAGGTTCCCTCGAAATAGGCTTATCAGTTTCGGGCATTTTTGAAAAAAACAACAACACACTGATGAGTCATTGATGACCAGGTTTGCACTGCGAAAGAATATGATTCGTATGGTTGCAAAATCTGTCCACGAAATAATAAGACCAGAGAACATCAGCTAAAAACAGGAAAAATGCGGTATTCCAGAACGGAAACTGGTCAGCTGACAACAATGAACGACAGATATGTTTTGTAATTGTCAATATTCTTTTAAATGTTCTGCCACACAAGGGGTCATTTCTGTAATCTGTGAGACATTATTCTTCTTCAACATCTGTATCCGGTGGGTCACAGTCATCAGATGAGTCTGTAGCAGTTTTTCAATTGTTTAATTTTAATTTGTTTAAATTTGTTTAATATTATGAACTTAATTGGATCTTATTAGCCATCATGATTTTTGTAAACGTTCATTCTGTGCGTTCTCTGTCTTGGGGAAACATCAAAGGTCCAGAGTTAACTTGCATGTTAAAGATTTTACCGTAATTAAGAACCCAATTGACTTGACAATGCGGGAATCGAACCCGCAACCCTCCGATTTGTAGCCCAAGACTTGTCCCACTAGACCACAGAGGATTGGTGATCATGAGATGGTTGTTTGTTGGTATCTATTCTGCTCCGCTCACAATATTAGGATATTTTATGTGCGCCTCAAACTTAGATCACAAAGGCTTGAAACACTAACAGGATTGTTTTCATTTTTGTATTTAAAACGCATGGCGGTATATACGTCAAAGAAAACACTCAGGCCGGGTTTTGGTAGACATTTCAAACACCCTCGGGTGGCGAAATGAAAAGTAAAACCTCGCAAGCTCGGTTTTACTTTTCATTTCTAGCCACCCTCAGGTGTTTGAAATGTCTACCAAAACCCGACCCTCCTGCTTTCTCCCTGACATAATCTTAGAAATATAGATGTATCAATAAACAAAGCATTGTTTAAGTAATTGGTATAATTCTGATGGCCGCATGTCAAAATCAGAACCTGGAACCAGTCGGAAGTGTCTCAAAAATAGCCTAGCTTTGCTTCAAATTGTGTCTGATGATATTTCTGTTTCTGTTGATGATGGCATCATCATCTTTTGGTTGTCGAGGTGAGGAGATGGGTTGAGGTGAGGTGAGGTGAGGTGAGGAGATGGGTTAAGGTGAGGTGAGGTGAGGTGAGGTGAGGTGAGGAGATGGTTAGGTGAGATGGGTGAGGTGAGATGAGGTGAGGAGATGGGTTGAGGTGAGGTGAGGTGAGGTGAGGTGAGGTGAGGTGAGGTGAGGTGAGGTGAGGTGAGGTGAGGTGAGGTGAGGTGAGGTGAGGTGAGGTGAGGTGAGGAGACGGTTAGGTGAGATGGGTGAGCTGAGATGAGTGGGGTGAGGTGAGGTGAGGTGAGGTGAGGTGAGGTGAGATGTGTGAGGTGAGATGGGTTAGGTGAGGAGATAGGTGAGGTTAGATTGGCGAGGTGAGATGGGTGAGGTGAGATGAGGTGAGATGGGTGAGGTGAGGTGAGGTGAGTTGGGTGTGAGGTGAGGTATGGGGAGGGGAGATGGGTGAGGTGAGGTGATGTGAGGAGATGGGTTAGGTGAGATGGGTGAGGTGAGATGAGGTGAGATGGGTGAGGTGAGATGGTTGAGGTGAGATGGGTGAGGTGAGATGAGGTGAGATGGGTGAGGTGAGATGAGGTGAGGTGAGATGGGTTAGGTGAGGTGAGGTGAGGTGAGGTGAGGTGAGGTGATGAGATTGGTTAGGTGAGATGGGTGAGGTGAGATGGGTGGGGTGAGGTGAGGTGAGGTGAGGTGAAATGGGTGAGGTGAGATTGGTGAGGTTAGATGAGGTGAGATGGTTGAGGTGAGGTGAGGTGAGATGGGTGAGATGAGGTGAGGTGAGGTGAGATGAGATGGGTGAGGTGAGATGAGGTGAGGAGATGGGTTATGTGAGATGGGTGAGGTGAGATGAGGTGAGATGGGTGAGATGGGTGAGGTGAGATGAGGTAAGATGAGGTAAGATGGGTGAGATGGGTGAGGTGAGATGAGGTGAGATGGGTGAGATGAGGTGAGGTGAGGTGAGATGGGTGAGGTGAGGTGAGATGGTTGAGGTGAGGAGATGGGTTAGGTGAGGTTATGAGATGGTAATGTGAGGTGAAGTGAGGTTAGATGAGGTGATGTGAGGTTATGGGATGGGCGAGATGAGGTGAGCAAATCACCTCCATATCAACTTTATCGGTAAGGATTTCAGTACTCAAACAAAGGGTTCAAAATTATTTTATTTTATTTTTGCCCATTTCTCTAAGTGAAAATGGAAAATGCACACACTAATTGACCCCTACATTATGTTTCTCATGATTAAGATAAAACAGTTAATATTTTCATACTAAGGTGTAACATATACAACGTTGTGCTTTAATTTTCACTTCAGGAGATGTAATCGTCATTCAGATTGCATACATAATTAATACGTTATGTCCTTTTGAATATTCACGAAAATATTAATAAATGCTTATTTTCGGACACCATTACTACGTTTGCGATGTTTGAAGCTGAACTATCAACTTTTTAAAGAAAGGGTCCAATATAAAAGTTGTTGCTCTTGAGATTGTGCATAGGCTCGTATAAATTATATATCAATTGCTTATTTAGTTTAACACTTGTGTACTTTTGAAGTTTGTTGAAAATGACGATTTAAAAAAAAAGGCAATATTCAATGGACTGTCACGTGTAAATCATTATGTATCCAAGCTTGAAAAGTATTTTGTTTAATAAGAATTCTTTCCGCTTTAAAATGATATCTTAATCATGTTTGTATCTTTATTGGTTGAAGAACAATAATTCTCCAAAGAAAATGTCCCTCGAAAAGTCGCAAAACCATAAAACTTCAAATGTTTTTGAAACCGCTTAAATTATCAACTTTTATGTGAAAATTTTCTGTAGTGACTTGTAAAGATAACCATGTTTAACAGATTGCAAGAAATAGATTACTAATCAAACGATTTCTGATAGAGTTATGTCCCTTTAGAATCATAGGCCGAAAGTCCCTTTTTAAAAATGATCAATTTTTAAAATACTGTAGACCGGAAACTGTTAAATATAGAGCTTCGGTTTATAGATTCATATAAACAGCTATGATTCAGCTTGAGAAGGAGAACTATACTAAGTGTCTGTATGTGTTGCTTTTATTTAGGAGAAGATTTTTGAAGACGCGTACCCTCAAAATCGCGAAAGTCTAAAAAAAATATATTATTACGGCCGAAAACCGCTATAGCCCTAATCGATGGGGAATGTTGTTGCCCACATTGTGGTGAATGTTTTATGAAAATATCTTGATAAGTTTTCGAGCTTTTGAAGTTTGAAGTTTCAACTTCAAGGGGGGATAACTCAGGATCCTGTAGATCTCGATAAGGGCTATAGTGCCTGAAAATGTCATGCCAATCGGTCCAGCCGTTAGTTCTGAAACGTGTCCACAAACTCGGTGGAATGATAAAAAAACACACGCCAATAACAATAAGGATTCATCCAATGGCTGAATCCTTAAATATATTGAATAGCCTGTGAACTGAATATTGTGCAATGGAATAAATTGAAGAGAAATTAAAAAATTGTTAATTTTACATGAGATGTGTGAATTGAATATGACTGGTGATGTATTGATAAGATAACACTATTAGAAGTAGCTACAATTTGTGACACCACACCTGTTTTCATCTACTTATCATGTACAGAAGTAAATAAATGTGGGGAAAACAACATTTAACTTATATATATAATTTACTGGTTGTGAGCCCAGGGTCTGCATATTGTGTAATTGGATTGTGTTGACCTGGGGAGTGACCACTCCATGGGAGAGAGTTGCTAGGTCAGCAGCTAACTCGTAAGGACTAATGCAGAGATTTCAGGTTACTTCAAACTTCTGTGCTGTGCTACAGTTTGTGTGTGAAGCTGGTTTAGTCTTACTCTCTGATGCTCAAGAGAATTTATACATAAAATATCAACATTTTTTTAAATATTGAAAAGGAGCCTATGAGAACAGGGATTTTCAGAAACAGATCAGGGCTCCTATTCATTATGTAATAAATGTTGACATTTCCAGAATACAAATAAGAATTAACAAGGTGCAAGTTAAATTGGTATAAAGCTTTTCGACGGCATTTATACTACAGTTCAACTTTCAAACCGTTTATAAGCCAGTGAACAAACACATTATTGAATCTATTTCTTATAAATTCAAACTTCGATATCTGCCATTTGCGTCTTCGCTACTTCCTGTTATTCTAAGCTAGGGCGAAATAGCAAAGTGGTGATGCGAAGTAGCAAGGTGGCGATGCGAAGTAGGGAAGCGGCGATGCAATGCGAAGTACAGAAGTATATAACTCTTCGCTTCTTCGCATCGCGTTTTCGCTACTTCGCATCGTCAGTTCGCTACTTCGCATCACCACTTTGCTATTTCGCCCTAGCCTTTCGTTAAAACCTCGTTTTGCAATTTCGCGATTTCGTTTTGACTTTTTCTCGTTTTTCGCCATTTCGTGCTTGAATTTTGAACCAAAATTGAAATGGCCCCTCTCAGCCATCATATGTTTTAGTGTACTTGCTTTGCTCATCGACCCTATCGACAATTTGTATGTACCATGTACGTTATTATGAGGTTCCCTCGAAATAGGCTTATCAGTTTCGGGCATTTTTGAAAAAAACAACAACACACTGATGAGTCATTGATGACCAGGTTTGCACTGCGAAAGAATATGATTCGTATGGTTGCAAAATCTGTCCACGAAATAATAAGACCAGAGAACATCAGCTAAAAACAGGAAAAATGCGGTATTCCAGAACGGAAACTGGTCAGCTGACAACAATGAACGACAGATATGTTTTGTAATTGTCAATATTCTTTTAAATGTTCTGCCACACAAGGGGTCATTTCTGTAATCTGTGAGACATTATTCTTCTTCAACATCTGTATCCGGTGGGTCACAGTCATCAGATGAGTCTGTAGCAGTTTTTCAATTGTTTAATTTTAATTTGTTTAAATTTGTTTAATATTATGAACTTAATTGGATCTTATTAGCCATCATGATTTTTGTAAACGTTCATTCTGTGCGTTCTCTGTCTTGGGGAAACATCAAAGGTCCAGAGTTAACTTGCATGTTAAAGATTTTACCGTAATTAAGAACCCAATTGACTTGTCCAAGAAGGAGATCATAATAAGCAATGCCCTATACCCACATTTAATCGACGCTTCTTTCTATTTAACAGCAACATCTGTTCTATATATGCTCTCTCTCGCTATCTTTCCCTCTCCAATTCCCAAGACCAATTGCTAGATCTATCCTTTGTTACCCAATGACAATTTATTATTATCTTATTATTTTGTATACTCTTCTAACCATTTCTGTTTGACCTATGAGTAAATGCTTCCCTTAAAGCAAATGTGTCAAATAGTATTTGACTAATAGAATCACTCCAGTTTAACGCTAGTAACGCATCTGCGTTATGACAGGACTTTAGGGTACTCTCGACTACAAAAGCGAGTTTAAGTTACTGAAATATTTGCTGCGATGTTCATAGAATATCCAACTATGACAGTATTGTCATCATTTGAGTCAGGAATATTTACAAGCGGGCAGTGATCACCGTGAACTTTGTGTTTTTTCAATCATGCACTGGAGGTGTGTAATCTGCAAACACGGACAAATTCTTGATCTACATCGATGGCATATGTTTTTTCCCTGTCTGATTCTTAAAATATATATTCTTATAATAATTTGTCACCCCTTTGAAACCTGGAAATAAAGGATACAGATGATACAGATGATTACCGTTATTCCGTAAAAAAAATACTACCAACGGTACACAAGATATCTACAAACTGTACACAAAGGAACACCCACACCGATGCTTTACAGACTGAAATGACAAACTTGAATAGCATATTTGTAGAATTCACACTGCCGCTTAGTTAAGCCATTTATCGTGTGGCTCAATCAAAATGTAACACCTATTTTTAAGAAATGATTAAACTTGTGTACATATGCCACTCAAAATACAACCTCCAGACTGAGCAAAGCAAAAATACAATGATATACGTATATAAAATAACCTATAGCAAATTTGTTCTTTATCTATACGCAAAATAAAATAATTCAAGGCAAACTTTATTGTGATAATTATCCGTCCTTGATGTTATTTCCAAATAAAACTGAAGATGTAGTTATTTTACTCCTCTCTACAAACATATAATCTACATACACCTCTCTACACCCAGTGTACGATGATACACAGTGATTGTTCACTATAACCCGTTGTTAATTGCTATAACTCCCAGAATCCTGGTCATTTTCACTAAAAGTGAGACACCTTCCCAGCCCTTTTGTTTTTGGTAGATGAACCAGTCAAGCGTTATAATCCCTTAAAGGGGCAGAAGCACGTTTTTTGCTCAAATAAGTAAAACACCCTTCTCTCTTCGAAAAATCAAGTTAACAAATGAGTGTACATGGTTCGGTAAAGCCATGGGTATATATTTTGGTAATTCGAAATAATAAAATATTCACATTACAATGGCCGCCATGCAATTTTTGCTTTATAGGCAATACCATTATTACTACTAAGGATAATTTGGGTTTGTGTAATAAGATGGTTTACCCTCTAAAGTAAATATAAATGACATAAACTATCATTATAAATGGGAAATTAAAAAAAATAAAATTGCATAAAAGTGAATGCGTTGGAGAATGATAATTTCCACAACGATCTAGGGTGAGTCAGTTTCATTCATTGATTCAATATGAAATGTGTAAAGTAACCATAGTGATAACACCTTCCTAGGTGTTGTTGATCACATTTTATAATATAATTGTACATCTGCAGACCGCTTTTCTCAATGAGTCAGTGCTTCTGCGGAGTCGTCCTTAATAGTAAAACACCCTTCTCTCCAATCAGAATCAAGTATACACGGAAGTCATGTTACAATTCCCTGTAGTTTCAAGACGTTGAGACACGCCTTGTGATAAACATTTACAGCAGTTACACATTCATAAACTTTCTGATATGATATTCATATCAAGGGCCACGTTGAACGAACTTTTGTAAGCACCATGGATTTCTAAATGCAGCCACTTTGAAGAACTGTATATATAAGGGACCAGAGCCGACAATCAACGCACTCAGACTGGAGGCGTGTTTCACAGCAGACATGTCCAGGAACTTCACATTGTCATCTGATGTACCCTCAGAGGGAAAGAAAGAGTCCCTCACAATCGCCATCCTTGGAGCTAAAAGTGTTGGCAAGTCCACGGTATCCTGCAGACTGCTCAAGAACTGGACTGAACTCACCAACAAACCACGGAGGAAGGAGAAGAAGAAACAGGGCAAGTTTAATGTTGTTGGGAGAGACCTCAATGTTCATCTCGTGGACACGTCAAAACTCTCGGCAGACCTAGAACTTCCGGAATGTGATGCTTTTCTTCTTGTCTACTCTATGGTGGATGATGATTCATTTCAATCGGCCTGTGATGCTCGAGAACAAATCTTGCAAGCTGCTGCTGATGTTCCCATAATCTTTGTTGCCAACAAGACAGACATTGCGGGTTCAGTTGAAGTCATGGCAAGGTGCTCCCGACATTTCAACGTCACTGAAAGATTGAATCATAGTCATTGTGAAATTTCAGCGGAAACTGACTTGTCTGCTAAAGGCCTCCTCGAAGAAATCTTAATCCAATCATCGGTCAGAAGTTTAGAGCTTGACAGAATAGATACAAATGTTCACGAATGTCCACTTCAGAAGAAAGTCGCTACAAAATCATCGACGGTCACCGATTATAAGAAGATAATCTCTATAAAGAAAAGGTGGATTAGATCGTGCAAGCTTTTGCGTATCTTTAAGCGAAAGGACAGAATCTAAGACTTCATTTTTAGTTATGGTTACGATTCCCTGTGCGTATATTGCGTTAGTGCTGCTGAAAAATGTGTTTTAAACCAAATGGATTCTGGAATTGAGATCTATATGAATATCATTATTATTGCTGCACCATTCAACAGGCTTGCCATTGATCAAGAAAATGGATCGGACTCACGTAAGCAAAATTTATGATCTGAATTGCTTGTTTGGGAAGGAAATCTCCTATCCTTGATTGAAAGAGCACAGCACAGATGAATGGACTTTTAGAATTACTCTTGCAGGTAAAATCATTTTTATTTGTTTAAGTGACCATTGTGACCATGAACACTCTTAAACTGTCGACCTCGCCGCCCCCACCCATCATTCATGGAGGGGGCCAGGAGGCGTTAAACATTAACTCGTAGCCCTGAGGGGGCGATCGTGTGACGTCATCATGCGCATTATGTATACAGGTGATGTCCCGAACTTCACACCTGATGAAGAGGTAAACATATGCTCCGAAAATAAAGAAGTTGTTGTTCAGAAAATAGTGTTTTCTCGTGTATTCTTCTTCTTAGTCCGTGATTCTCGTTATACATTTACTTGATGAAGGAAAATAATCACTTTTGACTTCATATGCCAAAAAATGTTAAAGAATAATTTATCAAACAATTGTTTTCATTTCTCTAGAATATGTTAACTAGGTGATATAAGCGACCTTCTTTAAAATTTGAAAATTTGATGAGGTTTTGAAGGAATTTATCATCTATGAATAAATTTGCATATTTTTTATTTATTATTTTTTTTCAAATTATGTGATTGCATCGCATGTCCCAAAACAAGTTTCTTTGAGTTGGTTTCATTCAGGAGGGTTCGTTAAATATATAATAGCCTTCCTAATCCACTGCTCCAGATGCATTATTAATCTTAATCCATGTATGGAGTCACAAAACATGCACATGAGATTATTTTGCATTTTTTGCACGTAATGTTTACCTAATGGGTGACTTTAATGCACGTATAGGGACAGTAAAAGATCTGTGTGATATAAGCCACGCCCTCGGTCGACAATCTGGACTCACTGACCAAGACAAGGAATGTATAAATAACAGATTTTACTTCAACAACATGGACATTCAAGTACATAGGATCTCGAAGGATAAACTACCCCCAAATGCACTTGGAAATATGCGATTAGAACTGTGTAAATCAACCTCCATGTTTGTTGTAAGCGGCCGTGTGAGAAATGACGGCGTTATAGGTGAACTTACGTGCAGAGACAGTAGTGTTGTGGACTACGTGTTAGCATCACATGAATCTTCAATTACAATTACACATTTTCAAGTGTTAGATTTGTTTCTATGTGTCAAAGTGATATTCACAAACCCTTGTGTATTACGTTTTGAAATTATTTAACTACAAATTCAATTTCAAATTGTTTATTCAGTATTAGGGGCCTTAGGCCCATGGTACAAACAAACATTATACAATCTTGTAGGTGAACTGTACAGAGTAACATAGAAACTCCTTTTTAAAGCAATTTTAACAACAATACATTCCATAAGCAAAAAATCGCCCAACACTGTTTTGCAATACAGATATCTTGGATTATCTCCCTTCAATCACAAGTGATAAACATCACCAGACAATAATATGTGAAGGCTCCGTGAGGAATATGGTTGGGTAATCTCCCTTTTCCCTAGTTTGGTTATCACAACTGGGATTCCAATTCAAATAATGATGATTGAAATTCACAATTCTTCCTAGAATTCACAAGCGTTGAATCACTAAGCACTGATGTGATTACACAATATGAAGCAATGTTGGGTTAACTCCAATTTGCTTACTTATCCTCCACAGTTGGGTTATCACAGCTGAGGTCCTGAATAGAAATTCAGGTAGTGATGAATCAGATAACAGGTATTCACAGTTCACAAGTGATAAATCACCAAACACTTATTCACAGGTGATGAATCACTAAACACTAATATACACTCAGCCTAAATTCAAGTGATCATGCACAAGTAATAAATATTCAAACAGATGATGGTATACTCATATGAAACAGTGGATTATCTCCCTTCACTCAGCTGTTAAGATACTTCTGTCAAACCACACTGGCTGTATAAAACTATTCGGCTAGGGATGACTGATTTTCACAACTCATCATATTCTGAGGATATCATGTCACAAGTTAAAAATAGAAGTTGGTAGATATTCAAATGTGGATAGAGCATTACGTTTATGTGCTTTTTGTCTTAAGCAAGGTATTTATGTTATTGAAGACGAATATCATTTCGTTTGTGTTTGTCAAAAGTATCATGTATCATGTATCAAATAGAGTTAAATATATTGATAGAATTTATTGGGAATGTCCATCAAAATATAAATTATTTCAGTTATTACAATCTCAGGATAAAATCACTCAGTTGTACTTAGCTAAGTTCATATAACAAAGTTTATATTCAATATCATTTTGAAATGTCCTGCCTCCATACTCTGATTGTAAATGTATTTTGTAATGTTGACGAGGGGCTCTGTGAGCTCAAGTCACTAAATTGAATAAACTTCTGTTCTGTTCTGTACTGTTCTGTATAAATTGATTCATTTGAAAGATGAGTAGGAATTTGCAGCAATGCAAGTCTAAGATCACAGTATTGTGAGCAATTGATAATAAAATGAATCTCGTCTTCAAGAACACCGATGTTAAGTTTTACCAAACAGAAATAAGACACTTTCTCTCTTCTCTTTTGATCGCTTCCCATCTCCCTGATTCTATAGCAAAATTGTGATTAATGCATCTAAATATATATGGTAATAGGGGCGGGATAGCGCAGTGGCTAGCGCGTTCGGCTTCGGATCAAGAGGTCCGGGGTTCGAATCCCGCAGTAGAGAACTGTTCTACACGCAGTAAGGTTTGGGTGCAATGCTACACTGAATTTCAGCGTAGTACCACCCAAGGTTCGCTAGTTCCAACCGATGCTCGCAGGTTTCACCGCAGTGCATAGCCACATGGCGTTGCGGGCTTTCTCCCTGCCATAATACTAGCAGCCGCGATAAAAGTGAAATACTCTTGAAAGCGGCGTTAAACCTCAACTCACTCACTCACTATCTGGTAATATGTACCACACTAAAGTATTGTTCCTGTTCAACAGAATATTTAAATTTGCAATAAAGAGATAGTTTACTACTTTCACATATAGTGGTTGACCAGTTCTGTTTCTCTGTTTGAAAACTGTTATAAACGATGGTTTATCTTCAACTCCTTGATTTTCCCACACAAAGCCGAAACCATATGAAAAGAGCAGCATTCTCATTGATGAGGCCCTTGACTTTCTTCCTGCTCTGTCAAGTCTATATGGAATAGCAAGCCTTAGAATATCTATTGCTAGGCATGTTAAGTAATTAAAACCAAAAGTTCGACATTCTACACGTCTGCCCTACAAATAGAGGATATCTTCCAAGTTCACCATAAATGACAACATTAGTTGACTTGATTTGACAGATAAGATTATTTTACAGAAGTTTAGGTGGATGCTCTCAGCACAGTATGACTCTTCATAGCCCCAAATTTCAGAAGCATAATTTAATACCGGCACAACCATCCTATCGAATAGAAAAAGGGAATCCTTAAGTTTCAATTTGAACTTGTTTGTGAAATTTAGATGTAGATACATGGCTTTCGCCGTTTGTTGTGCAAGAGTTTTTTGAGCTGGACTCCACGACAATTTGGGTCTGAAGCACATTCCGAGATACTTAAATGAGTTGACTAAATTCATTTCAATTTCTTGTGATTTGATATACCATTTTTCATTGTTTTTCACTATCCCACCTCTTTTTTGCATTCAAATATTCGATTGCAAGCAACGAACATGGCTTTTTAAAGTGCTACAGACAAAGAGAGAACAATTTGCATCCGGTAGGTTGGAGCGACGCTTAACCAAGTTGCCTAATCATGGATTGCATAAAGTATACAATAGCCAGACTCGCTAAATTTTACAAACTAACCGGCATAGTTGCGTACAAGCCACGGAGTGGAAAACCAAAGTTGCCCACACCGTAGAAAGACTGATCTGCTGACTTGTCACCCATTGAACAACTTTTGCAATTCTAACCTCGGCCATTAAGAATGGAGACTTGGCCGTTTCCTCATGTGTGTGTAAGCCTTCTTATACCGTTAAGCTTAAAATATCGTTATTCTATTCAATGTTCTAAAAAAATCTGATGATCGAAAACTGGACAATCGACCCTTTACGTCACGTCAATTAATGGTTATTTTTTACTGAAAGACCCTTCCAAATGTATGTATTTTCGAGGCATAATATTATAATATGCGTTTGTTTGATTTATGATAAAAAATGTTTTGGTTGCGTTTCATTTGCACGTCTGTATATGGATTCATTTCACAAACAAACACCGTGGAACTTCCTTGTATCGGTCACGCGAGAGACAAACCAATCCCTGTGTGTTTTTTACGCCTTGAAGTATTAGACTTGAAGTATTTACAAAATCATGTAAGTTTCTGCATTAAACCAAAAGGAAGTTTTCTTCACTTTCAAGGCCGTTGGACCATGTACAATAACAGTAGTGTTTAAGTACATGATAAGTACAATTGCAATATACATGAAGACACGGGACTGTCCACTTACAGAAGGTCGAGCTAACCTAATAAAAGTCGCATAAGTAAATGAACCATTCACATTATGAGACATCACTAGCTTTATCAATTTACAATTTCTTTTAGAATATTCATTCATTAAAGGTAAATAGGTTAATCCGGGTAATACCAAATACTTCAATGAATACTTCACATGTACTTTTATCATATTGACTTATATGACGCTTTAATGATAGTAAGCTAAATGAACAAAGGGCCAATGTCTCTTGTTTACGGTTTTAGTGCTAAAATGACTCACAATCTTGTCTGCAAATGTTTAAATGAACGTTGAGAATATGTAAGCTCTCCTAATTTTTGTCTTGTTATTAGCAAGAAATCATATTAGCAAGACGCGTTCAAAAGCCTGTTCACGTCAAAAACAAATACGAAACAGTGGGCTCGGTTCAACATATCTAATTTACTGAGGAAAGAATTGGGCACATGTTATCTAACTTAACATACCCTCAAATAGAATCACCCCTTTAACCGTTCTAAAATTATGTAAGTTGCTATTTGACTCATTGTTGATTGTCACAGAAGTTATAACATGTTTCTCAAAATTGTTCTCAATATGCACTCTTTTAGATATTTGTTACTATAAAAAGATCTTGCAGATAAAGATTACGTGTATACATATCACCCACGCCACGTCTCTCAAAATAAAACAGACCACACCTCACTTTCAATCAAACTTCAACAAATCACGACTTTTGAAACAAGACGATTTCCAAAACTGAAAATATCTGTCATTCTATTTTGGAATATACAACATAAATTTTTGTCTAGAATAATAGTGTCGACTGACACAGGAAAATCAATATGCACCATATGCTGCCATAGTTTCGGGATGTATAAGGAAATTCTTTTAGGCGAGGCCTGTCCATAATCTTTGTGCTGACTCTTCGCTGGTGTATGAACAAGTGTGTAGTACTATGGATGATCAAACTCGGTGATTTAACTGCATCATGATGCAAAACCGTTGCCATTTGCAACCCATTTTCCATTTGTTCTTTTCGTTTTGGGTTTTGAAAGGTTCAGACATTTGATTATCACAGCTGTGTTGTTGATACGAATCTATTCGCTCGGACTTTCAATATTATAAATTAAACTTCTTATCGTTTTAATGTAATTTTCAAAAGTAATAGTTATTGTCAGAAACACATTAATAAACGTATATACTAATTCAAAATAATATAACAGTTGGCCATTAATCAAGCAACACTCAAATTCGTGTCAACAGCAAAATTCCGATAGGAAATAAAGACAAAGTGTCAGGAAAACAATTATTGATATTAGGCAGAGCAATCATGCAGCAGTGTTCGAAACGAAAGTTCGAACGCAACAAGTTCACTCAACTAACAATCTTTGATAACGGCCTTTACAATAGATTGGTATTTTGGTGTCAAAAGATCCGTTATAATGGAAAACGAAAGTTAATATTTTGTTGCTGTTATGTGATTAGAATCATTATTTCAAGTGAAGTGATGATACTTTACCGACAAAAGTCACTCTTTAAAGGGGCAGTAGCACGTTTTTTTACACATAATTTTTTCAAATTTTCCATTTATAATGAAAGATTTTGTCATTTATATTTACTTTAGAGGGTAAAACATCTTGTCACGCAAACCAATTATCCGTATTGGTAATAACGGTGTTGTGTATAAAACAAAAGTGCATGGCGGCCATTTTATTGTGAACACATTTTATTATTTCTAATGACAAAAACGATTCCCATGGCTTTATTAAACCATGTACACTCATTTTTTAACTTGATTTACCGAAGAGAGAAGGGTGTTTTAGTATTGGTGACATTATTTTCCAAACACATTTCACTGACTTATTTGAGCAAACAACGTGCTACTGTCCCTTTAAAGCAGTATGAATCTTCAAACTCACTAAAGTAAACTTTCATATTCAATAAAACTGCCTTATTAAACAAATACGATCAGTATTTATGTAATTGGCTTGTCTAAAGCGAGAAGAAATGGTTATTTAACAGATTGAACTCGCATAATCTCATTTATTCACAGATCCTATGGTTTTTCTCAATTACTTTTAAAATGACTGAATGTAACTGGTTACCATGCATGATTAAAGATTTGTTGTTGTATGAAAGTCAATTTGTTATAAAAAATGTTGTTTAAATAAGGACTGTTTTACATGTTTTTGACTCTATCGAAGTACAGAAGTAAAATGAAGTGTTGCCTGTCAAGGTAATTCTCTAATTAGGAAAACGAATGTATATGCCAGTTATCTAAGATAATTATTGTTTAGTAATAGTACGATTTAGTTGTAATTGTATGGAATTAATTCTAACGTTTACAGCGTAGTTTTTCTCCTACCTGGCCGAGGTCAACTTCCAAATGCAAGGCATAACTCTTGCCAGTCTGCATTACTGGCTGATTTAACCCTTGCGGTATTTCCCTCGCTTTGTTGTGCCTCGATAGTGAACAGCTGCACCAGAACTGCATAGTGGGCCTGGATTTCTAAGTACAGATTTCTTAAGGAAATACTGCAAGGTCTAAATAAGCCAGTAATGGCGACTGACAATAGTTGGGAAGTTGGGCCGAGGTACATTGATTGAAACTCGAGTGTTTGGCGTATTCGTTAAAAAATGGTATTTTCTCGAGTTTCAATCAATGTTAATTTGTTTTAGGACGTAATGTTTTCAGCAATACCAGCCCTGCTTGTTCCTATTTCTTACCACTTTTCTGAAGTTTTCAGAAACACACACGGCGGGTTGTTACCGGGGCATAAGTGACGTGCATCAGTCGTGATCTATTATCCAGTTTTCGATCAGAAATCAATATTTTACCTTTAAATCGCCACTATATTGGGTCGATTTTCATCAAAACGTCATTTTTCGGCAACAATCAGTAGTTTATGCTGAAATAACACCACTTATAACGTTTTGCATATGTGTAGATCGACTGTTTTATAGTATGGTACTTTAATAATATGATAAAGTCTAAAATAACAATTTCACAATATACATTCCATGTCTATATGTAGATGCAATCCCCCAAACATGCACATCTACATATAAAAAACATGCACATGTGATAAAGTTTAAAATAACAATTTCCCAATATACATGACATGTCTATATGTAGATACACCCCCGTAACATGCATATATATTTAAAGTCTCAATTCACACAAACACAAAGCGGACCTAGAGTGAAACTGTTAGGTGTCAAAACGTGAAAACGTAATTTAACTTGATAACAACCACGCATTCTTGTAAGTACATCTGAACTGGAACATTCATCGTATAATGCTGTCTTTCATAATCCAAAACCAATTTTCCCTTGAACTTAAAACAGTATTTTGAAAGTTCAACTCAAACTTTAATATTTAAAGTTGTATCTCGAAATCACAAGCAGAGTCTTCAATTTGCCGTAAAATGATATCGACTCACCCAAAAGATCTTTAAAGGCCGGGATATTTGTTTTATCTACATTCTATATACTGTTAGATATAATTTAGGCATGTTCAATTTCTTGCGGTAGTAGGGAAAGGTCGCGTTACTGAACACAGAACAGTGAGAATGTTGTCAGAAGAATACATAGATAGCTGCCATGTGTAATTACAATAGTATTCATACAGTTCACAGGGGTTCAACGTAATGGACAGGGGGAGGGGGAGGTAGTCATAGTCATAGTAAACCATCTGAACCTTCCTCAACCACCTGAACCTTGTTGAACCAACACGAATCCATCTGAATCTTATTCTACGTGTACCCAATTAAACCTTTCTGAATATTGCTGAAACTTCCTGAACCTCCTTAAACCCACCTGAATCCACCTGAACCCACCCGAACCCACCTGAACCTTCCGGAACCTTCTCGAACCGTACTAAACCCTCGTGAACCCACCTGAACCTTCCTGAACCTAGCTGAACCCATCCGAATCGACTTGAACCAACAAGAACCATCCCGAACCTTCCTGAATCTTTATGAACCCACCTGAACCAAACTAAACCCGCCTGAAACCACCTGAACTATTTCTAAACCTTGTTGAACCCACCCGAATCCACTTGAATCTACCTTAATACCTATGAACCCACCTGAACCTACCTGAATCAGCCTGAACCCACATAAACCATCCTGACCTCTCCTGAATCTTCTTGAACCCACCTGAACCGACCTGAATCTTCCTGAACTCTACTGAACTCACCTGAACCCTCCTGAACTCTACTGAACCCTCCTGAACACACCTGAACTCTCTTGAACTTACCTGAACTCACCTGAACTCTACTGAACTCACCTGAACTCTACTGAACTAACCTGAATTCTACTGAACTCTACTGAATTCTACTGAACTCAAATGAACCAACCTGAACCAAACTAAACCCCTTGAACCATATGAACTCACCAGAACTCTACTGAACCCACCTGAACCTTCTTGATATCCAAAGAATTGAGCACAATGACAATGACAAATCAATAGGAAAACCGTGTTGCCAAGCTTATCTCATAAGAGTTCAAAATGCGTGTATATTAAGAGCCAGTTTTTTTATAAAAGAAATATTGACGTATGGTACTTTAATGGTCGTGAATATGGTCAAAACAAAGAAAGAAATTCTAGTTCTACCCTCATGATCGATGCTACTCTCGACCGCTAGTTTGGAATCATTCATTGTTTTGTATAACTGAAACCACAGGATAAATTGGATGAAGTGAGATTTCAATTATATCGACCACGCAGGACAACAAATATGTAAAAAGAAATTCGAAAATGTTTGAACTCTCAATAATTCTAAATAATTCATAACTGGGGGACTATAACAGAAGATCAACTTGATATATTTTATGAACGTTTCCTGTGCTTCTGAGTGAAACTTATAGAGACAATGTTCATCCGCAGTTCTCTCCCTTCACAACGAGAGGCAAGTCAATAATATAATTCAATTGATTTTTAATTGAAGTTTATATTATATAAAGTATTACAATATTTCGTTTATATGTAAACAAATTGAATTTACCATAAGTCATATTGGTGGAAACCATGTCAGCTTCCAAACAAGCCCAATGATATGCATGTAGCACCATAAATAAGTGGGGAAGGACATTTGATGGATATAATTCAATGGTTATGAAAGTCACTTGTCTGTGATTGGAGTCCTTGGCAGGGTGTGTATAGAATCACATTGTGTTGACCAAGCTCAGCTGAGTGAAAAGTGACCAGTGGTCAGTGGCCAGGGGGGAATTGGCAAATGCAGCTCGTTACTCATAGGGCTCATCTGATCTTGTAAGACTAATCTAACAATAGCGGTCGCACTTTAAAAAACACGTGTTACTCCTAAGTATGCAAAAGTCTGTAACATTTATAATTAATATGGATTAATGTGTAACCATTCGAATTACATTTGGTTACTGTCTCATTATGCATGTTAATTGTTTCCTAGTGCTAAGGAATAATGAAATAGCTGATGAACTTTAAAGTAGTTAAATCGACTATGAATTAGAATTGAAATACTTCCAAAACACAGTCACAGCCATTCTGCACAATTTGTTAGTGAAGGAAAATTATGCAGAAGATCTCTTATAAAATTGACGACTCTCAATGTATGATTATTTTCATTTTTGATATAGTCAGTTTGATTGATATGATACATATAGAGAAATTAAAAGTCTACTTACACCGGAGAAATATTTATTTGAAATAGTGGATTTTAAATTTCGTAAAAGCATTGTTAAATTACGATCGGGGCTGTTACGTTTAAAGGTTAATGAGGGTAGATGGCAGAAAATTGATAGGTTGTCTAGAATTTGTCCAATTTGTAATGAAGGAATAGAAGACGAATTTCATTTTATTTCTGTGTGTCCATATTATAATGATTTAAGAAAAATATATCTGCCAAGTATTAGAAATGTAAACATGTATACATTTAAACAAATTCTTACTACTAAGGATAACTACATGTTGAAAAAATTTAGCCACTATGTTTATTATGCCTATGAAAAACGATGTATAAAGCTAAATGAAATTTCTTGCGATTAATTATTATTTTCATGTTATCTACTTCTCGTAAGTTGTGCTATTATTACTTAATATTATTTTGGTATACGAAATATGTGTTTTCATGTACCTGTATTTGGGCCCAGGGGCCTATATACTTGAATAAAGTTGAAGTGAAGTGAAGTGAAGTGATTGAACATCCCTATGTCACGACTGACAGGTAACGGAAGATGGAGAACTATTAGCATGACTGAAGTAGGTACACCTCGAAGTTATTTCAATAAGCTGAATGGATTATTTAAAGGCGCTGTAGCACGTCCTGCTCATTAAAAAGTGCTCTGTTCAATAGTTCTTGGAGCCGTCACTTCGTTTTTATCGCAACCACGGGAAACTGAACATAGAGTCGTTCATAAAATCAGTGTTTAACCACTGTTTACAGCCACGATATATAGATAAGAAGTTAATCCATGGTGATGACGTCACTCTATTGTGTTAACAGTGGATTATTTTTAAGAATCTACTGGTCATTGACTAATCCAGTCAGGAGGGGTGTCAGGTTTTGACATTTTCGTAATGACTCACAAAGTAATTTGTTCAAGAATGATGTATTTTGTCTTAGTATATCTGATTAGAATCTTAAAATATCTGATTATTTGTGTAATGTCTGACCCGGGAATCGAACATGTAACCCTTCGTTTGTTACGCAGCGCCCTAACCTATTAGACTACCAGGCCTGCTTGTAATCATTTGATCGTTTGTCAGTAAGATCCTTGAATTCTAAACAAGACTGGTAAAGTGTGAAACGCATGGGGATCGTGCTGAAACACATTAAATGCAGGAGTTCGGCTGTCAGTCAAATCGCTTTGCGTAGAAGATTTGCGCCATGCACGTGCGTGGAAGAATCCATTTCATAAGGGTCGAAGCTACGTGTACCATATCCGATGAATGGGCACCGAAATTTGCAAAATAATATTTTTTAGGTTACATAATTGAAATGTATTGTCTATAATGCTAGATAATCACATATGTATGTTTCGTGACGTCATACATGGATTAAGATGGAGAATGCATTCGGAGCGGTGGATTCGTTAAAAATAATCAACTCGCCCCTTCGGGGCTCGTTGATTATTTTTAACGAATCCACGGCTCCTCATGCATTCTCCATTACATATAGTAAGTTGCTTATGTACCGATTACCGCTTGTGCCGCTGTGACACAGTAGGCAGATTCGTTAGCTCACGAACCCAGCTAACGAGATCATTTGCAGTTCATATCCTGATACGTACTTATTGCATCAATTGTATGTCTTGACATTTTATTTTGATTTGATATGGTCTAACACATCATATGTGCTGTTTATAGTAAAAATAAATTAACTCAGCTTTCATATTCATCCCCAATCGCCAAATATATCATAATTACGATCAGAAATCACTACTTTTACCTTCATATCGTCAATATACTGAGTTGACTGTCATCATAATGGTGGTTTTTGGTAACAGTCAGTACTTCTCGACAAAGTAACACCATTTATAACGTTTGAAATATGTGACCCCCAACAACACAATGGGTGTACCTTTCAAAATTAGTGTAAGAGTGTTTCTTCAGATCTTTACTTTCCTACCGTCTGAGATTTCTTCGAAAAAATGTATCAGGGTTAACAATCATCGTAATTCCTCCTAACATGGGCCATGTTCAAGAGAGGTTTCAAAGTAATCGCTCAATGAACGATTATTTTAAACCTCTCTTGAACGCGATCGCTCAATGTAGCGCTGCGTAGCAAGGCGAGCAAATTCGAGGAATTTGCACCATGTCGTTCAAGATGGAATGAGCGCTACAGTAGCGCTACTCGAGGGCTACTTGAGCGCTACATTGAGCAATCAATGAGCGATTATAATATATGCGCTTGCTGTTATGGAACAGAGCCCAGGTTTACTTAAACCTTGTTGAAGATTGATAATATCGGATAACAGAAAGGAAAACGCTAGCACACTACTAGCTTCATTAAACATGCTAATTATATAATAACAGTATTTTAGTTAATCACTTCGAAACGTGTATTAACATGATATCATCCCGTAATGTAGTGTTTTGAAGGATAAATAATAACGTATACGTATTTCAAATAAATCAGAAAGCTATGTCTTGTAACTGTCAAAAGTAATCTTGTAAAAAGGTTATAAACGTGTTTGATATGAGTGCAACCATCGCATCGCAATACATTAGATACATTGAATGCGGTTTGATATTTGCAACCATCGCATCGCAATACATTAGATACATTGAATGCGGTTTGATATTTGCTTTGCCTACATAGTAATGTTATCCCAAATGTAACAATGTTAGATTTGTTTACTATCTAAATGGCATGTATTTCTATTGCCTACATGACACAAAAAATTTATTGGAACGCGGGCTATTTTATTTTTCAAAACCTCTGTATAATAGGCGTCTATTCGAGATGAGCTCCTTTTCAAGACAAGGCTGTTTACGGTAATTTTGAGTCATGAAATGTACAAGCCTTCTGCACGTGCAAATCGTGATGCACCCGATCATCTCTGCAACGGGTCAACTGACAGTACGGAGCTCAGCTTTTGAGACTTCCGATATTTGAAAGAAAATGTCATAACATAAACAAAACTATTTTACCCTACTTCTTCAGTACGATAAGCGAAATGTTTCGTAATTGTTGAGTTAATGCCCTGTGACCCCAAATATGGGTCACAGAGGTCACGACCCAAAAACCTATGTTCCTCTTCTCCAGAAAGCTCTAGAAAGCTTTAATGTTGTGTATAGACTCATTGGCCAAAAGCGATTCTAAATTGTAAATTTGCTGATCCTGTGACCCCTAAAAAGGGCCAAATGGACTATCCCTAAAATCCGGGTTCAGATATATTGGTATGGCCTATATTGATCATAAAATGTATATATTCCGCCTACATGTATACTGTGGGGTGATTGCTGATCGGAAACCGGACAATACATCGCGATTGACGGGCGTCAATGAGCCAAACGTAATAAAAAGACACATTTGGGTTGATAATGTTGAGAAGGCCATAAACCTACTATGTGTACAAACGAGACGTATAATTGGGATGTCTGAACATGTCTAATGCTGCTGTTCGATTTTCATTTGGAATTTGGAATTTGGAATTTGTAAGCTTCATTGTATTATGCTAAGCCCCCTGTTGCTACGGACCTGGATTTTCGATATTACTTCTAAAATTCTTTTCATAGTCGATCAGTTGGATTTAAATCAGTTTTTAAAAAATCGTATCATTCAAGAATCATGATTTGTTCACGCTTGATGAACATCGAGGTGTGGTATGTATATTAGTATGTACTGAACATGGTTTGTAGTAAAAGATGTGGTATGTTGGTATGTTAGTACTTTTGCAATTCATACGTAAACAAATTAATACAATTCGTACGAATCACAAACTGAGCAAAATCTGTTATATTATATTTATCACGGTGAGGTTTTTGTGGCCGATTTTCGAGTTAGAAGAGTTATCTTAGGGGTGACATATGTTGGAAATTAGCCGTGTTTTGCGGAGAAATGTATAATTGATAAGTACGTGCGTTCATTTGTGTATGTCACCAATTCTTAGCGTAATTCTTGACCTAATGTTGAATGAACCCTTAGATCGGCAAAATGGCTGCCCTTGCTCCTTTACTCTATGTTATGTAAGGGGTTGTTTGTTTTACCTACGTTTTACCTACGTTTTACTTACGATATCGAATTCTTGTGGCGGGATTATACACTCTTTACCGTCTTTACACATTGTGACTTCACTGACGTGACAGTGAACTGTATTACTACGTGCGTTTAAAACTACTCAATTCATATTGTTTATTTGTGTGTAATAAATAAAATACCAAACTCATTCCCTATGGATACCGTATTTATTACAACTCGTCACTTGTCAAACGTACATAACTCGCTTTCGCTCGTTAAATACGTTTACAAGTAACTCGTTGTAATAAACATACATAACTTGTTTGGTATTCTCTATTTCTCGTTTACATTTACTCTGTACGTTCTGTGTTCTGTGACATTCATAATCACGATTCACAGAGACAGACTTGCATGTGCATGTTGTATGTACTGATAAATCGGGAGATTTGTCTCTTTTCACCGGGGGCATATCGCCTATATAAAATAATGCATTTATGCTTGAAATTATAATAAATGCATATTGATATAAACTGTTTATGAATTGTGAACAGTGATATAATAATGTAAACGATTGATGAAAAATGATGCCATAATGTGAAATATGTATTAACATATAACGTGTGTGATTCAATGTTTTATAATAGTATATTAATGTTCGTTTCAATAGTATGAGTAAGAAAAGTTATCCGTTCCTACAATCAACATTTTTGTACACTGAGTCAGAAGCTCCCTATATTCAACTCTAAGGGAGGAATAACCATATGAGAATATCAATCGGAAAAGAAGAATAGCTAGAAATATATTCTTGGCATCATAGTTACAGGTAACCAATCGCAATTCTAGAACATGAAATTCCTATGCTAATTTAAACTATATAACGTGAAGCAATAGAGCTTCTCTGGGAGCGGGGGAGCAATTGTGCTCTCGAGATCCACGTACATCTGTAATGAGATGATTCATATATAAATCATGGATGTGAGAGACCCTCTGTGTTTTGTCTTCTGTGTATAAACTAATCGCCAAAGCTACATCCCCAGCTAAAGGCGATAATATCAATAGACTGGAGAAATGTACTCTGGAAACACGGATATATTCTTGGACTACACTATTAAAATGAACCTCCCTTGTTCAGAACACGGTGGTGTAGTGGTTAGCACGCTGGCCTCTAACGCCGACGACCCGGGTTCGAATCCCGGTGGAGACACCAAAGATTTGTGACTTGGGTCGAATACTGTGTTATGTCCTTGGGCAAGGTACTAAATCCACATTGCACTGAGTCTACCCAGCTGTACAAATGGGTACCTGAATGATGCGCTTAGTAGCAGCTCTGAAAGTACAATTCCTTCAGGGTAATAATTGTAGCGCTTTGAGCATACCTTAGGATGTGGAAAAGGCGCAATATAAGTACGCAATTATTAATTATTAACATATTTCCGATATTATTCTATCTGACAGTTTTGAAGCCTCCACTCAGTCTTTTCCGATCACGATTTCTCTTTCAGGGTGTGTACAAATGGCATGGTTGATAATGTCATAATATTACATAATTATTATAAGAATAATCAACGAATTGCGAGGAATAAACTCCGAGCTTAAGCGAGGAGTTTGACATAATGATTCACAAGGAACGGATAATCCGTAATTCCGAGCATTTTATATGTTTTACTGACGTGTGACTTGAAATTGGTATGCTCGAAATTGTTCATCTATGTGATTTAGTAAAAATAGTACAGCTTAACAATTCGTGAATGGGCGTGAAGTAGTTCCGTCAACCAATCAAAACGCAAGTTATATTTAGAAAAACTGTTATTCCATGACCATTATGAAAACTTTAATACTCGGTATATCTTTGCCTGCTTGGGTAAGAAAATATATAATTTGTCACCCATTTGACACTTGGAAATGAAGGATACAGATGATACAAATGAGTTTTGTGTTATTCCGTAATTCGCCAAACATACTACCAACGGTACACAACATATCTACAAACTGTACACAAAGGAAAATCCACACCAATGCTTACAGACTGAAATAATAAACTTGAATAGCATATTGGTTAGAATTCAGACTGCCATAGGTAAACTTGATGCTCCTCGTGTGAGTGAATCAGAATGTAACATAAACTCACGGGCAAAAGAAAGTATAGGTATAGAACAACGCAATATATTTTAATAAACGAGTGATGAACATGATTGAAACATAGTTACACCATGTTTCTAAAAGCAAACTAACTTTGTCTGTACATTTTGAAACAATATCTGTTCACTTTATTTACCTCAATCGTTACATGATCATACAAATCATCATTGCGTTTGTCAAATAATGGCAACTCCACGTGTTCGTCTTCAATAGTAGATATGGACTGAAATACTGATTAAGTCTACCAGCTACAAGTTGGATCTTCATCAGTGTCATTTTGTCTCAAGGATGGAATACTTGTGACTGAGCCAGAATTGTTTTTATCAGATATCGAAGTAGTTTCCAGGAATTTTTGTTAGTGGAAAACATATCAGATACAAACTCATCAGTGAGCCTGGCATAACATTCTTAACGGTCAAATGAATAACCCACTGTTAACACTATAGACTAATGTCACCGCAATGTATTGACCTCTCTTCACATTTGTCTTGTTATGGACGAGGTGTAATGTTAGTAAAACGCGTTCCAAAACTTTTTTTTCTCATTTCACTTAAATAAAATTACAAAATGGCGGATACTCCGATCGACCCACCCCTTCTATCGTGCTTTAGAATTTGCTGTAGTGACTCATTGCTGTTTGTGAATGAAGTTGCAACGTTTCACGTGTTGTCAGTATTCACAGTTTTAGATTTGTTTACTGTACATATCTCTCAAAATAACATAGCTTTATCACATAATAAAGTGTGGGGTCCACATTGATTTCACAACATCCATTTAGAAAATGTTCACATGAAAACGGGAGGGGTGTGTAAATCTAGGTATAGACGTACCGGTAGAGATAGCTTAATATGTAGATGTAGATGTAGATCTGGGTGGCGATGTCAATGTAGATGTACGTAAACATGTATGCGAAAATGTGTATATAGATGTAGATATAGATGTAGATGAAGATGGAGGTGGTTGACGTAGATATAAGAGATGATGCAGAAGTATATGAAGATACATATACAAACTCAGGCGCAGATGCAGATGTACGTAAAGTTGTAGATTAAGACGTAATTGAACATGTAGATGTGGCGCTCATAACTTCATAAGTTCAAGTAGGACGTTTTGCCAACGAAATAAGTACTCAATGTCCAGTTTGTACATACTCTGAAGAAGACGAGTATCATGTTCTTCTTATCTGGCCGAAATATTCAGAAACATGAAAATATATATCTGCCTTATTTGTTCTATAAGCAACCATTTTACCTTATTCTGTATTCTTCGACCAGAACATGCTGAACTGTTATTTAAGCTATCCATTGCATCTTGTATCAACGTACACAGGGTGTAGAGAGGTGTACAACGATGATATGTTTGTAGAGAGGAGTAAAATAGCTTCGTTTTCAGTTCTATTTGGAAATCACACCATGGCCGGTAATTATCACAAGCAAGTTTTCCTTGAATTTTTACCTTGTACGTATAAATAAAGAACAACTATATATGTGGGTGATTATATCAACGTATATCAATGTATTTTCGTTTTGCTCAGTCTGGAGGTTGTATTTTGTGTGACATGTGTTCACCTATTTAAATCATTAATAAATACATAAACTCACGGGAAAAAGAAAGTATAGCATAAACATCACTCATGCTGGGGTGAATCCGGAGCCCGAACCCAGAGAAAGTTCTGCATGCACTTGGAGTGCTAGGACATGTCTACGTGCTACTGTACTCATCATGTACGGATCCCACATTTTGACAAGACAGCACGCACTTGCAAATATGCCTTGTTTGGACCTACGCTTTAGTCATTTGTAATTTTGGAAACTTCTATTGCTATTGTTCATTGTGAACTAGCAATTTTTATATCTTTGGCAACTCACGATGAGAATGAAAGTTGAGTGAAATTATTTGAACTGAAATCAGTACAGTATAGGGGTAAAGTTGTTTTTCAGGGCATTATCATTTGCAGAAGCCCGAGGTTTTCAATTAACTTCTCGACGAAGGAGGGCAGTTGACGAAGACCGAGGGCTTCTGCAAATGATAATGACCTGAAAAACAATGTTACCCCTATTATAGCTAAAATAGATGGGATTCGTTCTTATGTACCGGAATTCTTCTACAATTTTTAATTGTAGCTGTATATGAACAGAACAGCAACTACAGTATCGTGTTACCACCGAGAACCACTTTGACATCACAAGTGAAGAATGACATCATAGTTTAACGCCTGATTCGAACCCAAACGGAATGTCAGTCGTTGATCGGGCAAATGAAAGCAGTCCAAATCTAATGATTATCATACCCATGAACAATCGTGTTTTATCATAACCAATCAGTGAAATAATGAAAATGAACAAATTGTTACATATTTAGCAAGTTCGTGATTCACGCGTACTTAAAGGGGCAGTAGCATGTTTTTTCGCTCAAATAAGTTGATGATATGTATTTGAAAAATTATGTCACCAAAAGTAAAAAACCCTCCTCTCTTCGGAAAATCAAGTTAAACAAATCATGTACATGGTTCCGTATAGCCATGGGAGTCGTTTTTTGTCATTCAAAATAATAAAATGTGTTCACAATAAAATGGCCGCCATGCAATTTTGTCTTTATACGCAACTCCAATATTTTCACTACGGATAATTGTTTTGTATAATAAGATTGTTTACCCTCTTGAGTAAATATAAATGACACGACCTATCATTATAAATTGGAAATTGGAAAAAATAAAATTTGCAAAAAACGTGCTACTGCCCCTTTAAGCTACATAACATGGAAATCGTCTTGTTTCAAAAGTCGTGATTTGTTTAAGTTTGATTGAAAGTGAGGTGTGGTCTGTTTTATTTTGAGAGACGTGGCGGGGGTGATATGTATACACGTAATCTTTATCTGCAAGATCTTTTTATAGTAAAAAACATCTAAAAGAGTGCATATTGAGAACAATTTTGAGAAAAATGTTATAACTTCCGTGACAATAAACAATGAGTCAAATGGCAACTTACATAATTTTAGAACGGTTAAAGGCGTGATTCTATTTGAGGGTAGTTAAAGTTAGATAACATGTGCCCAATCCTTTCCTCAGTAAATTAGATATATTGAACCGTGCCCGCTGTTTCGTATTTGCTATTGACGTGAAACAGGCTTTTGAACGCGTTTACCAATATGATTTCTTGCTAATAACAAGACAAAAAGTAGCAGAGCTTACATATTCTCAACGTTCATTTAAAAATTTGCAGTCAAGATTGTGAGTCATTTTAGCACTAAAACCGTAAAAAAGAGACACTGGCTCTTAGCTTATCAGATATCACATCATTTATTATCATTAATGCGTCATATAAGTCAATACCGAGTCATCGCATGTACAATTTATAATGACATGATAGAAGTACATGTGAAGTCAACTTCCAAACGCAAGGCATAACTCTTGCCAGTCTGCATTACTGGCTGATTTAAGCCTTGCTGTATTTCACTCGCTTTGTTGTGCCTTGATAGTGAATCGCTGTACCAGAAATGCATAGCGGGCCTGGATTTCTAAGCACATATTTTTAAAGGAAATACTGCAAGGCCTAAATCAGCCAGTAATGTAGACTGGCAAGAGTTATGCCTTGCATTGGGAAGTTGATGTGAAGTATTCATTGAAGTATTTGGTATCACCCAGATAAACCTATTTACCTTTAATGAATACTTTAAAAGAAATTGTAAACTGATAAAGCTAATAATGTCTCATGATGTGAATGGTTCATTGACTTATGCGACTTTTATTAGGTTAGATCTTACATGTCAACCTTCTGTCAATGGCTAGTCCTGTGTCTTCATGTATATTTAAATTGTACCTATCATGTACTGAAACACTATTGTTATTGTACATGGTCCAACGGCCTAGAAAGTGAAGAAAACTTCCTTTTCGCTTAAAGCAGAAACTTACATGTTTTTTGTAAATACTTCAAGGGTAATACTTCAAGGTGTAAAAAACACACATTCTCCTCAGGGATTGGTTTTTCTCTCGCGTGACCGATACAAGGAAGTTCCACAGTGTTTGTTTCTGAAATGAATCCATATACAGACGTGTCATATAAACTGACTTACAAAAGAAACGCAACCAAAACATTTTTTATCCTAAATCAAACAAACGCATATCATAATATTATGTCTCGAAAATACATGCATTTGGAAGGGTCTTTCAGTAAAAATAACTATTAATTGACGTGACGTAAAGGGTCAATTGTCCAGTTTTCGATCATCAGATTTTTTAGAACATTGAATAGAATAACGATATTTTAAGCTTAACGGTGTAAGAAGGCTTACAAACACATGAGAAAAAGGCCAAGTCTCTATTGTTAATGGCCGCGGTTGGAATTGCAAAAGTTGTTCAATGGGTGACAAGTTAGCAGATCAGTCTTTCTATGGACTTGTACGCAATGCTGCCAGTTAGTCTGTAAAATTTAGCGAGTCTGGCTATTGTACACTTGATGCAATCCAATCCATCTCAAACTCGATAAAAGATCACATTAATTTCACAAGGTTTCTCAAGTGTTGTCAATGTCCACAATTTTAGAATTTCTTTACTGTAAAAAAGTCTTGTTGATGACGATTATACACCTCCACCATGCGGTTGGGGAAGGGGTACACATAAAGTACCACACTACATTACTTAAACTTAAAGGTGGTTGTTGCCACGTAAGATGTAATAAATGTGGTTAAATGTTTTACCTGCGGTAAATTGTAATAAAAACGTGGTAAGTTGTAACAATACGGTAAATTGTAATAAAAATTAGGTAAAATTTAAAAAGATATTAGTGCAGTATACAAATGTTCACGAATGTCCAGTCCAGAAGAAAGTCGCTACTAAATCACTGATTATAAGAAGAAAATCTCTATAAAGAAAACATTGACTAGATCGTGCAAGCTTTTGCTGACTTTAAACTAAAGGACACAATCTTGTTAGTTATGGTTACGATTCCCTGTGCGTATATTGCGTTAGTGCCGCTGAAATATGTGTTTTAATCCGAATGGATTTTGGAATTGAGATCTATATGAATATCATTATTATTGCTGCACCATTCAACAGGCTTGCCATTGATCAAGAAAATGGAGTGGACTTGCGTATGCAAAATTTATGATCTGAATTGCTTGTTGGGGAAGGACATCTCCTATCCTTGATTGAAAGAGCACAGCGCAGATGAATGGACTGTTAAGAATTACTCTTGCAGGTAAAATCATTTTTATGTGTTTAAGTGACCATTGTGACCATGAACACGCTTAAACTTCCGACCTCGCCGCCTCCACCCATCATTAATGGAGGAGGTCAGGAGGCGGTAAACATTGTGTGACGTCATCATGCGTATTATCTATACAGATGATGTCCGAAACGTGGTGTATCTTCACAATAAAGAAGTTGTTGTTCAGAAAATCGTGTTTTCTCGTGTATTCCTCTTCTTAGTCCGTGATTCTCGTTATACATTTACTTGATGAAGGAAAATAATCACTTTTGACCTCATATATGCCAAAAAATGTTAAATAATATTTATCAAACAATTATTTTCAATCCTCTAGAATATGTTAACTAGATGATATAAGCGACGTTTTTTTTAAATTTTAAAATTTGAAAATTTGCATATTTTATGCATTTATCATTTTATGTACACATTGATTACCTCCAACAGCGTTTGTCAGAAACTCTTTAAATTCGAACAGTGTATCTACGAGATGATGAGGTTTTGAAGGAATTTATCACCTATGAATAAATTTTCATATTCAAATTATGTGATTGCAACGCATGTCCCAAAACAAGTTTCTCTGAGTTGGTTTCATTCAGGAGGCAGTATAATAACCACATGTAGATGCCCTAATCATTTGTCGTTTGGAGACATTTATAATCGATGACCTTATTTAGTTCATACACATTTTATTTCATTGAAGCTTGTGCATTGTATATCTCCAACGTCTGTTGATTCTTGATACAGAAATAGTGTATGTTGACCTACTTCCTTTCCCAATTTACATGTTGATATATGAATCACTTCATCATTTGCAAATGATATATATTTAAAACACTAGATCATTTTGCAAAGTTCGTAACATTTTCCAAATATATTTGCATAATTCACATAGATTTGAGTGACGCATATTCAGTTTCATCACTTGATCATTTACAAACATATAAAATGTCCATAATGCTTTTTAGTCCTTCAGATTAGGTTTAACGAGTGTTGCACTGTTCAGGGTTATAGGGGATTCTTAATATTACCTCATGAATATTCAACCGGGCTCTCGAAATCGTAAACGAGTCTAAGGCCGCTTCGAAACTTGGGGGTACCATTCACATAGCATTGACAAGTCGGTAGCTCTTTCAAAAATCACTTAATTTCATTAAATATTATGATAAAATCACTTGGCAAACGTTCAAGATCGATGTATCTGTCGATTATCTTCAATTATCACAGCTTAGGATACTATTTTACATGCAAGGCGATGTTTTACGAATAATTTACGGTGGGACTTCCTCGTTGTGTTAACCGTCATTTTGAACTGTAAATCTGTCAAACTCGTTGTTATTGCAGTGCTCTAATTTGAACAAATACGAATGAGAATTTACACCCTACCCATGTTTGCCAAGAAATAATTGTATATGGTCACTGGGTGTGAAGAAACTTTTCAAATCTTAGCCATCATTCGGCTAAACCGTCGCCTCTTGTGACATGCCTATACGAGCTTCAAAAGGGTCATTCAGTGCAACTAACTGTAAACAAACCAAATTCTTGTTTATTTTTTTATTTATTTTGGAGTCTAAATTGATTCAAATTGTTCATTTGAATATAGTTTCAATTACAGTCCAATTAGTACAGGTTATTTTACGTTCTGTTGTTGAAGCAGTAAAGCAGATATTATTCAATCAAATAAACATATATATAATCTGTTCTACTTTTTATTTTTTAGTAAATCATTTGTATGTCTGCAGTAGCAAAATCATTTTTGAACAATGAAAATAACGTTCTTATTTATGTGTAAGAAATACATAAACATCTTTAGCAATTATTTGCAATCTATTGTGGCTTTATCTAATTAATGGTTTGAGGAAAGTTAATCAATAATCAGTCAGTAATCAATGTCATCAATGAAGTGAGGATTCCAGTTTATGAGCACTTGCAGATATGTGAATAAGCTTTGAAAATTAAACAGATGTTTAAAAAAATATATTTCATAAGAAAAGGATTTCTACTTAAGAAACATAGTGTTTAGTTTATGTAAGAAGCTGACAACTGTACACAAAATCAATTAAATGAATGGTGGAACAAAACAGAGGAATTACATATTTGAAAATCATGTACATTTGTAGCTAATGATCTGTTATTAAAGTTATTTTAGCAATTATTTAATTTAAATATACATCTTTATATACAACTAAAAGGAGTGAGACCAATTCAAAAGTTAGGAGATATGTAATTATTCCTTGTACTTCAAAGTTGAAAAATAATTTTCTAAATATTGCATGGCTACTTTATATTACACAAATTTAATTTATTTACTGAATTCTATTCATTTCAAAATAAAGTAACATGTTACAATTTCCAAGTGCTAATGTGATATATTATAACCCATGTCACACATGGCATGAACATTTGAATACCTTATGTAGTATGTACCCACCTGCCTTTTGCAATCAGGGTCCCTTTTATTACTTTATGAATTATTCTAGATGATCATCTAAGTCAGAATGGAAAGCATTCAGCGGGATTGTGTCTCTTATTAATAATTCATAAATAATTAAAAACTATTGTGCATTTTAATTTAATTTCAATTTTATTTGTATTTAAAAAAAAGATAAACATCTATTTCTCAAACATGACCACCACCTCCTTGAGCATAATCTATCATGAATAGATTGTATTGAAACATGCATGTACATGTGAATTGCACATTATATTTCAATCATTATCCATGATGACATGTACTAAGTCTTGTTACTTTGAAACATTAACCTCAATCAATTCAATTTAATTTTTTTAAAATTTTTTTATATTTATGTTTGTTATTTTTGTTTAGTGATGACTATACCTAAGTAAATGATTTAACATAAGTATTTAACAAACAATTATTTTCCTTATTTAAGTTTTGGCCTGCCTTAAATTTTACACCCATGGTCCTAAACAATATCAAATAGTACCTAAATTATAAAGATAAACTTAATTTTATTCAACTTTGATATACTTTATAAATAGTTTTTTGTTTAAGATATTTCTGGTCATTATAATTTAATGTTTCCTGTAGTACAGGTGTAAATAATTTAGTTATTCATGTCTATACATAGTTTTTATACAATATATTTAGCTCTTGATTTCAATAATGAATATTTATGATTTATTTGAATGTCTAATTTTTGGAAAAATATTCTGACCATCTAGGTCGATACGAATTTAAACAGCTGCACTAAGCTTTCAATTAATATTGTGTGCATATGAGGGATGGGGCAGCACCTTCAAGAGGTTTAGTGACTGCAGACGGCCACCGACCCAATAATTACAGATTCAGAATTTTTACAGGAATAACATTATTTTAATGGAGATATATTTTTCCAAATGATTACGGAACATTGACATTATTAGCCAAATGAGAAATACAGATCCTCCCGTTTATGGGCCGAAATAAAACTTGAATTTACCACGAAAAAAACTATCCAAAACAAACGTCGTTTACCGCTAAACCTGGATGAATTACCCTTCACTTTGTCGATTTTATTATCAAAAACACTTGTATAAAACCTTGTATTGCTGGAATTCGATAGAACCATACCTATTCATTCAGTTCCCGTCGATAGAAACCGAAAAACACATGCAGCGGCACGTACTGCCGATGTGCAGCCATTACGCGAACCAGGAAATAAGCGGCCTAAGCCTCGCTTTCGTTTCGGGAAGGTCATAGGTCGTATGCATGCATAAATATAGATAGATTTGGCGGCTAACATGATTGGCAAATTAACATTGGGGATATGTTATGTTGCGAGTTTCAGTGGTCATTCATCGATCATGGTACACATTGCTATGACCCCAATGAAATGGATTTGTCCACGCACGTTCAGCCCAAAACGTCCATGCATTCACATGTAATGCATTTTTCTAAAAATGACACCTTATTACCTCTACGTACATTTTGTATCGGAATCAATTGACTAAAAAATCGAAACAATATACACTTGCAATTGATTGTTATACCCAGTTTAACAATGCCGCTTTCAGATCGGCTCATTTTATGTACACATTGATTATCTCCAACAATGTTTGTCAGAAACTCTTGAAATGTATACAATGTATTAACAAGATAATCAAACTTTGAAGGCATTTATAATCTGTGAATAGATTTGCATATTTTATTAAATTGTTTCTAATTATGTGATTGCATTGCATGTCCAAAAACAAGTTTTACTGAGTCGGTTTCATTCAGATGATATAAAAACTACATGTAGATTCCCTAATCTTTTGTCTTTTGGAGACATAAATAATCCATGACCTTAATGAGTTCATACACATTTTATTTCAATGAAGCTTGTGCATTATATATCTCCGCGGTCTGTTGATCCTTAAGATTAACACTGTGTATAATCATCTTATTGCCTAGTTGACCTACTCTCTTTCCAAATTTACATGTAGGTATATGAATCACTTAATCTTTTGCAAATTTTGTGACATGTTAAGACATTTACATATAGATTTAAAACACTTCATCATTTTTCAAATATTGTAAAAAAAAGTGTAAAACCTAATTTTATTTCCAAATATATTTACATAATTCACATAGATTTGAGTGACGCAAATGTGTTTTTATCACATCATTTTGCAAACCAATTAACTGTCCATAAATATGTTTTATTCCTTCAGATTAGGGTTAACGAATGTTGCACTGTTTAGTGTCATTACTCAAATGATTCATAGAATTGTTTGCTGCATATGCTTACATGATTGGCAAATCAACATTGGGAAAATGTTAGTAATGGAGAATGCATTTATAGCAGTGGATCCGTTAAAACATAATAGCCCTCGTAATCCTCTGCTCCGAATGCATTATGGCGTCACGAAACATACACATCTTATTATTTTGCATTTTAAACAATTTCAATTATGTGACACAAACACAAAATATCTTGCGAGTTTCGGTTCTAATTCATCGGTCACGGGCCACATTGCTACAACCCGAATGAAATGGATTTGTCAACGAACGTGTAGCACAAAACGTCCATGCATTCACAATCATGTGTAATGCATTTTTCTCAAGAATGACAGATTATTACCTCTACGCACATTTTGTATCGGAATCAATTGAGTAAACAATCGAAACAATATACACTTGCAATTGATTATTAAGACAATTTTAATTTACCCATTTTAACAATGCCGCTATCAGATCGGCGATCAGCTTTGAAGGCAATCCCTGAAGCGTCACTTTGATTAGCCACAGACGGGACCCATTAGACAGCTTGTCCACGGAGACTCGTTAATTAATTAATGATGATTATCACTACTCCTGGATGAATTTATGAGGTGCGTTAATTGCCAAAAAACACATGCTTATGCAATAATTAAACAATTGTCATCTGCGAAATTACCTAGTTGGATATTTAAACATTCAACATATGGACAATGTAAGTTGTTTTATTGAAGATTTCTTTGTGAAATTAACATTCAAAATGTTGCGAAATCATGTTGAATTATGACTATCGCCGATAATGAGATTCATCTTGTGACGTCACAGGAGGAAATGCTTCAGGGCCCCCAACCCAACAGATTTTCATTCTGGCCGCCTTGGCTAAATTAGGCTGTTATATATACGTAATTTAAGGGAAGATTTCAGAAATTTAAAACCGAGCAATAGTCAAATTTAAATGTCATTTTAATGAATCTGAATGTGATCATGTGGCATGACATCTAACCTTTAACAAATGAAGGGGTATCATCTTCGAATCTAGGCTCAAACATTACAAAATTTATCATAATTGATATATTTTAAGATCCTATTCAGATTACAGCAAGACAAAACACACAAATCTCGAAAAATTACTCAGTTAGCCATTACTCTAAACCTGACACATTCTGACTTGAACAGTCAATGGACAGTAACTTCTTTAGTAAAATCCACTATTAAAGGGGCAGTAGCACGTTTCTTTTTGCTCAAATAATGTATAATGATGACGTGTTTTTCTGAAATAAGTTGATGAAATGTATTTGAAAATACTGTTACCAATAGTAAAACATCCATCTCTCCTCGGAAAATCAAGTTGAATATGAGTGTACATGGTTTAATAAAGCCATGGGAATCGTTTTTGTCATCATCTGGTTTATATATTCTAGAGTAATGAAAATAGGTGTATGAAAAATAATTGTTTAACCATTTTGTTGGCATATTAAAGGGGCAGGAGCACATTTAAGCCATTATAAAAGTAAAGTAAAGTCGTTTTTGTAATTCTAATTAGTAAAAGGTGTTCACATTAAAATAGCCACCATGCAAGTTTTGCTTTATACGCAACACCGTTATTACAACTAAGGACAATTTTGGTTTGTGTAATAAGATGGTTTACCCTCTAAAGTAAATAAAAATGACATAAACTATCATCATAAATGGGAAATTTAAAAAAATTGCTAAAAAACGCGCTAAAGCCGATTAAACGCAACACTTGTGTCTTGTTATTGACAAGACGTATTATTAGTACAACACGTTCCGAAGCCTATTTCTCATTTCACGTAAACAAAAACAAACTGACATTGAACTACACCTTGTATGTGTTGCAAGTTGCTATAGTGATTCATTGTTGTTCGTGACAGAAGTTACACAAGGTTTCTCAAGTGTTGTCAATATCCACAATTTTAGAATTTCTTTACTGTAAAAAGATCTTGTTGATGACGTAAACAAAAACAAACTGACATTGAGCTACACCTTTTATGTGTTGCTATAGTGATTCATTGTTGTTCGTGACGGAAGTTACTAGGGCTTCCACAGGTACTTGAGTACGAGTCCCGTTTAGCTGGACTCGAGTCCATTTTCTGGGATTCGAGGACTCGATAAAAGAAATTAGAATTTCTTTACTGTAAAAAGATCTTGTTGATACAATATGACCATATGTCCCCCAAAATAATCAGTACCCTTACAATGTTCAACTTCAGCACTACAGTTGATGAATCTAACACCATTTCAGGTTCAAATAAAAATAATATGAGGCTATTTTTTTTTTTGTCTCGGTGATAAAAATATACAGAAGACAGTGAAGGAAAATTCCCCCAAAATAATATTGACTTATGTTCTCCTTCAGTGACAAAGGCATACAGTACAGACGACAGAAAAGGGTACCGTTGAATAAAAGTGTGACGGTGTCTTTGTTCTAATGATCACACCAAGTGTAAGAAATCTAGATATGGAATGGCTAGGAAGGAATTTGATGTTTATATTCAAAACCCATAATCGATAATCTTGAAAATCATTGCAGTGTATAAGACTGTGGTCCTCATGTTATTAATCATTTCATGAAGGGTGGCAAGTATACAAGTAAAAATTGGTCGAGATTTATATACTTAATATCAATATTTAGGACAAAACAAACAAACAAAATTTATAATAAAACTATTATCTTACTTGAACATAGGTTAAGAAAGATACTATTTATTCAATGTCAACAATTCGTTGACAAATTCACATCCCTACTAAGAAATGAACTGCTTATAGGTTTACATTCCTTCTAGATTTGTAACTCGTTTCATATTTGGATTGAGTTATGTCCAAGCTAATTTCTTGCATTTTGATTGGTTGTGCCCCTGGTGAATTGACCATACACTTGATATGGAATATTTTACCTTACATGTCGGTGTCATTATTATTATTCTGTAGTTGTATATAGGGGTACACGGGTACTCGAGTACTCGAGGACGAGTCCGGTTTAGCTGGACTCTGTTCCATTTTCTGGGACTCGAGGACTCGATAAAAGATCACATTAATTTCACAAGGTTTCTCAAGTGTTGTCAATATCCACAATTTTAGAATTTCTTTACTGTAAAAAGGTCTTGTTGATGACGATTATACACCTCCACCATGCGGTTGGGGAAGGGGGACACATAAAGTACCACACTACAGTACTTACAATTAAAGATGGTTGTTACGACGTAAGATGTAATAAATGTGGTAAAATGTTTTACCTGCGGTAAATTGTAATATAGACGTGGTAAGTTGTAACAATACGGTAAATTGTAATACAAATTAGGTAACATTTAAAAAGATATTAGTGCAGTATACAAATGTTCACGAATGTCCAGTCCAGAAGAAAGTCGCTACTAAATCACCGATTATAAGAAGAAAATCTCTATAAAGAAAACATGGATTAGATCGTGCAAACTTTTGCTGACTTTAAGCTAAAGGGCAGAATCTTGTTAGTTACGGTTACGATTCCCTGTGGGTATATTGCGTTAGTGCCGCTGAAATATGTGTTTTAAACCGAATGGAATTTGGAATTGAGATCTATATGAATATCAATATTATTGCTGCACCATTCAACAGGCTTTCCACTGATCGGGGGGGGGGGGGGGGGGGGGGGGGGGGGGGGCCCTCCTAATCTACTGCTCAAGATGCATTCTTAATCTGAATCCATGTATGGCGTCACAAAACATGCACATGAGATTATTTTGCATTTTAACAATTTCAATTATTTGACAGAAACACATATTATTTTTCGAATTTCGGTGCTTATTCATCGCATAGGATACAGGTACCCACGACCCTCATGAAATGGACTCCTCCATGCACGTGCAGTACAAAACTTCCACGCGAAGCCTTTTCATATTGTCACCGTACGTTGCATGCTTTACTAGTCCAATGGGAAACAAACAGTTTCTAACAGCCCTTCGTAACCTAATGGATAAAATGCTGAGTTTTCGTTTCAAACATATTTAATTCATAAGAAAATGATTGAACAGTCTCTCCTGCGCATTTATATATATTCAAATTTAAAGTGGTGATACTCCGTACATTGGACATCATTGCAGTTCTTTGTGCAGTATATGATTTACACTCCCATAGATAGTGGTAGGAATTTTCAGAAACATTTCCACAGGAACAACTTTGGATATCGACAATACCAACACGAAAGAAATAATAATTTAATGGACTACACATGGATGTACTATATTATAATAGTATGATATTATAGTTTCTTGGTCCAAAATTAAAATATTGTGGTGCAGCTTTATGTTAAATGATAATATTTGATTTAAAAGATTTCAATGACCCACAATGCCACAGGGAATTCGTTCCACATTCGTATCGTTGACGGAAAATAAGATAAGATTTTAGTCTTGAGAAAGTGAGTGAAATATCACTAGAATTACGAAGATTTTTAGTTACTTTTTGATGCCACATTAACAGGAATAAGATCTCGTCGGTATATTGGTGCCATATCATTTTGTTGTTTTTTTTTATAAAAAAAATAATGAGTTAACACTTTCTCCTGCGTTCTGCTAAAGTTTACCATCCTGTTTCATAATTTATATATTCATGGTGGGCATATCTTGGCAATGCTCTTACAATTCTTGCTGCTCCTAGTTTTTAGTTGCAGCTGTTCTAATTTATTTCCTTGATATTGAGCACATCCACCCCATACCTCGCAAGCATATTTAAAATGAGGTCTTATGAATATTACATACATTCTATTCAACACAGGGCGTGTTAACAAAAGTTTTAGCTTGCGTAGAGAAGATACAAATGTATCATTTGTGTTGTTAGTTTAATGCTATTATCGATGTGGTCATTTAATTTGCAATCACTTGAAAATGTTAATCTCAGATGTTTACGACTACATGTATCAACTAATTTAACACCGACACCGTTGAAATAGAGAATGATTATATCGATATTCCTTTGCATGGACGAAATAATTGCTTCAGTTTTGTCAGGATTGTATGTTATTGGCCAACGCTTTGCCCAAGCTTGCAATCTTTTAAAATTTGAATTCAGTCTTTATGAATAGACGATCATGAGAAGAAAAGCCAAGAGATGAATCATCAGCAAAAAATCGCGTGAGGCAGTCTAAATCATCGGCAATATCATTTACATATACAAGAAATAAAAAGGGGCCGAGAACCGATCCTTGTGGAACACCGGCTCGTAAAGACCTCGGCTTGGATAGGGCTCCATCCAGTATAACAATGAACCATGAAATCCATACTTTTCTAATTTCAACAATAGACCTTTGTTCCACACACGATCAAAAGCCTTAGAAACATCACAGAAAACCATACAGTAATGTCTTTATCATCTAAAGCCGCACATATTTGGTCATATATTTCAATTATTTGATGGACAGTTGAATGACAAGACTGAAAACCTTATTGATATTTATACAATAATTGATTTGCATTGAGTAATTGTACAGTTGTTTGAACATGACTCTTTGAAACACTTTGCCGACACAACTGATGAAATAAATAGGTCGAAAATTGGAGGCTTTAAATAAGGGCATACAATTTGCTTATTTCCACACACTTGGATACACACTGTTTTAAAGACAAATTAAATAAAAGACATAGTTGGATACTTATTGCATGCACAACATAATACAGAAATGTGTGACTGATTGTATCCAGCCCAGAAGCTTTTTTCAAATGTAAACATTTGATTATATCAGACACTTTATTTACCTCAATCGTTACACGATCATACAAATCATCATTCCGTTTGTCAAATAATGGCAACTCCACGTTTTCGTCTTCAATAGTAGGTATGGACTGAAATACTGATTAAGTCTACCAGCTACAAGTTGGATCTTCATCAGTGTCATTTTGTCTCAAGGATCGAATACTTGTGACTGAGCCAGAATTGTTTTTATCAGATATCGAAGTAGTTTCCAATAGGAATTTTTGTTAGTGGAAGACATATCAGATACAAACTCATCAGTGAGACTGGCATAACATAAATCTTTTGACGGTCAAATGAATAACCCACTGTTAACACTATAGACTAATGTCACCGCAATGGATTGAACTCTGTTCACATTTGTCTTGTTATGGACGAGATGTAATGTTAGTAAAACGCGATCCAAAGCTTTTTTTCTCATTTCACTTAAATACAATTTCAAAATGGCGGATACTCCGATCGAACCACCCATTTTATCGTGTTGCAAGCTTTAGAATGTGCTATAGTGACTCATTGCTGTTTGTGAAGGAAATTGCAACATGTTTCTGACGTGTTGTCAATATTCACAGTTTTAGATTTGTTTACTGCAAAAATGTCATGATAGACAAGGGTTATATGTCAAGGTTATACAATTCAACCATACTTGGCTGTCAGAAAAACATGTTTGTATGCCCATATCTCTCAAAATAACATAGCTTTATCACATAATAAAGTGAAGGTGGTGATCAACAGCAAACAGTTTTCCACAAGTTCTAAGATTAGGGCGGATACAGAGCCGATATTGGGTGACACAAATAGTACCGCACTAAAGTACTTGTACGGTGCATGTACACTCTCTCACTCGGAAAGGGGAGGGGGTCCACATTGATTTCACAATAGTCATTTAATAAATTTTCACATGAAAACGGGAGAGGAGTGCGCGCCCCTAGCTGCACCCAAACCCCTCTGTATCCGCCATATTGGACCGATATAGGGTGGAGGGTAAATATTCCGAGGTGGTTCTGTCTTTGCGTACTGTAATGTAAGATTCTTTAGATCTGAGAGGTGTTACAAGCAGTCAAGCTGAGATGTAAAGTTACGTATCAGCAAGACAGAATCTATGAGATAGCGTCATTAACTTTTGTCATTTTAAGTATTACATTAATACAAAAGTTTGTCTTTCTGATCGCTATTGGTTTCTGATGACTAAATTCAGATGTAGCGCTCATAACTTCATAAGTTCAAGAAGGACGTTTTGCCAAACGAAAAAAGTACTCAATGTTCATATTGTACATAGTGGATGAGTATCATGTACTTCTTATCTGGCCGAAATATTCAGAAATAAGAAAATATATACATGTATTTGCCTTATTTGTTCTATAAGCAACCATTTTATTGAATTCCGTATTCTTCGACCAGAACATGCTGACCTGCTATTTAAGCTATCCATTGTATCTTGTATCATCGTACACCGGGTGTAGAGAGGTGTACAACGATGATATGTTTGTAGAGAGGAGTAAAATGGCTTCGTTTTCAGTTTTATTTGGAAATCACACCATGGCCGGTAATTATCACAAGCAAGTTGTCCTTAAATTTTTACCTTGTACGTATAAATAAAGAACAACTTACATGTGGGTGATTATATCAACGTATATCAATGTATTTTCGTTTTGCTCAGTCTGGATGTTTTATTTTGTGTGGCATGTGTTCACATATTTAAATCATTAAATAAATACCTAGCTCACGGGAAAAAGAAAGTATATCTCTACAACCGAGTCAAACACAAAATATTACTGCCGGGTAAACTCGGTTTTGAATGTTTGTGATGGGGATATATCTCGTTAAGAGATATACACAATTTCATTCATGAGAGTATGATACTTAATATTTTATATCTGTTCAAACACACATGGGGTGCTGAAATTGCTATTTCAAAAGGTATTTTGGGAAATAATTCTGAGTAATTAAGGTACAATTTTACGAAATATGGAAATTATGTTAGTACAATATTTTATCGACATAATGTACTTCCTTTGATTTAAATCAATGACACATCTTTGCTGTAGGACGTAAATAGCCAGAAAGCCATATTTCACTCCCCTATCTCGCCTGGATAAGGAGATTCTATAATGATGATTTTTTAAAAGCCGTGTTTTTCAAAATTATGAACAAATCATTTTTCAAGATGTACAGAAAAAGTTAGTTTGCTTTTAGAGACATGGTGTAACTATGTTTCTACCTTGTTCACCACTCGTTGATTAAACTATATTGCGTTGTTGTACCTATACTTTCTTTTGCCCATGAGTTTATGTTACATTCCGATTCACTCACACGAGAAATGTCTTAACTAAGCATCAAGTTTACCTATGGCAGTGTGAATTCTAACCAATATGATATTCAAGTTTATTATTTCAGTCTGTAAACATTAGTGTGGATTTTCCTTTGTGTACAGTTTGTAGATGTATTGTGTACCGTTGGTAGTATGTTTTGCGAAATACGGAATAACACAAAACTCATTTGTATCATCTGTATCCTTCATTTCCAAGTGTCAAATGAGTGACAAATTATATATTTTCTTATCCAAAGCGGGCAAAGATAGACCGGGTATTAAAGTTTTAATAATGGTCATGGGAATTACAGTTTTTCTAAATATAACTTGCGTTTTGATTGGTTGACGGAACTACTTCACGCCAATTCATGAATTGTTAAGCTGTACTATTTTAACTAAATCACATAGATGAACAATTTCGAGCATACCAATTTCAAGTCACACATCAGTAAAACATATAAAATGCTCGGAATTACGGATTATCTGTTCCTCGTGAATCATTATGTCAAACTTTATCACAATAAATAACTCGGGACAGATATTCCGTAATTCCTCGCAACTCGTTGATTATTCTCATAATAATATAATATTATGACATTATCAACCATGCCATTTATTCACACCCTGAAAGAGAAATGGTGATCGGAAAATACTGAGTGGAGGCTTCACAACTGTCAGATAGAATAATATCAGAAATATGTTATGAACAGTGGAGGTTCATTTTCATAATGTAGACCAAGAATATATCCGTGTTTCCAGAGTACATTTCTCCAGTCTATTGATATTATCGCCTGTAGCTGGGGATGTAGCTCTGGCGATTAGTTTATACACAAAAGACAAAACGCAGAGGGTCTCTCACATCCATGGTTTATATATGAATCATCTCATTATAGGTGAACGTGGACCTCGAGAGCACACTAGCCCAATTGTTCCCCGCTTCCCTAGCTCTATTTCTTCACGTTATATAGTTTAAATTAGCATATGAATTTCATGTTCTAGAATTGCGATTGGTTACCTGTACCTATGATGCCAATAATATATTTCTACCTATTCGTCTTTTCCGACTGATATTCTTATATGGTTATTCCTCCCTTAGAGTTGAATATAGGGAGCTTCTGACTCAGTGTACAAAAATGCTGATTGTAGGAACGGAGAGCTTTTCTTACTCATACTAGTGAAACGAACATTCATATACTATTATAAAACATTGAATCACACTCGTTATATGTTAATAAATATTTCACATTATGGCATCATTTTTCATCATTCGTTTACATTTTTATATCACTGTTCACAATTCATAAACAGTTTATATCAATATGCATTTATTACAATTTCAAGCATAAATGCATTATTTTATATAGGCGATATGCCCCCGGTGAAAAGAGATAAATCTCCCGATTTATCAGTACATGCAAAATGCACATGCAAGTCTGTCTCTGTGAATCGTGATTATGAATGTCACAGAACACAGAACGTACAGAGTAAATGTAAACGAGAAATAGAGAATACCAAAAAGTTATCTATGTTTATTACAACGAGTTACTTGTAAACGTATTTAACGAGCGAAAGCGAGTTATGTACGTTTGCCAAGTGACGAGTTGTAATACAAACGGTATCCACAGGGAATGAGTTTAGTATTTTATTTATTACACACAAATAAACAATATGATTTGAGTAGTTTTAAACGCGCGTAGTAATGCAGTTCACTGTCACGTCAGTGACTTCACAATGTGTAAAGACGGTAAAGAGTGTATAATCCCGCCACAAGAACTCGATATCGTAAGTAAAATGTAGGTAAAACGTATGTAAAACAAACCTACCCCCTATATAACATAGAGTAATGGAGCAAGGGCAGCCATTTTGCCGATCTAAGGGTTCATTCAACATTAGGTCAAAATTTACGCTAAGAATTGGTGACATACACAAATGAACGCACTTACTTATCAATTATACATTTCTCCGCAAAACACGGCTAATTTCCAACATATGTCACCCCTAAGATAACTCACAAATCGGCCACAAAAACCTCACCGTGATAAATATAATATAACAGATTTTTGCTCAGTTTGTGATTCCTACGAATTGTATTAATTTGTTTACGTATGAATGGCAAAAGTACCAACATACATTGTACCAACATACCACATCTTTTACTTCATACCATGTTCAGTATATATTAATATACATACCACACCTCCAACTGATCGACTATGAAAAGAATTTTAGAAGTAATATCGGAGATCCAAGATGTATGGATAGGCAATAGTCAATGTGCATCCATTGTGTTGTTGGGGGTCGCACATGCTAAACGGTATAAATGATGTTAAACTGACTGTAATCGTCTCAGTATAATGACGACATTAAGTTAAAAGTAGTGAAATAATTTCTCTCAAATTGCATATTAATCTCCAATCTCCAAATATGTCATAATTACTAGTTTTCAATGACAATCGAACCGCAGCATTAGACATGTTCAGACATCCAAATGATACGACTCCTTTGTACACACAGTAGGTTTATGGCCTTCTCAACATTATCAACCCAAATGTGTCTTTTTATTTGGTTTGGCTCATCGACGCCCGTCAATCGCGATGTATTGTCCGGTTTCCGATCAGCAATCACCCCACAGTATACATGTAGGTGGAATATATACATTTTATGATCAATATAGGCCATACCAATATATCTGAACCCGAATTTTAGGGATAGTCCATTTGGCCCTTTTTAGGAGTCACAGGGTCAGCAAATCTACAATTTAGAATCGCTTTTGGCCAATAAGTCTATACACAACATTAAAGCTTTCTAGAGCTTTCTGGAGAAGAGGAACATAGGTTTTTGGGTCGTGACCTCTGTGACCCATATTTGGGGTCACAGGGCATCAAATCAACAATTACGAAACATTTCGCTTATCGTACTGAAGAAGTAGGGTAAAATAGTTTTTTTTATGTTATGACATTTTCTTTCAAATATCGGGAGTCTCAAAAGCTGAGCTTCGTACTGTCAGTTGACCCGTTGCAGAGTTGATCGGGTGCATCACGATTTGCACGTGCAGAAGGCTTGTACATTTCATGACTCAAAATAACCGTAAACAGCCTTGTCTTGAAAAGGAGCTCATCTCGAATAGACGCCTATTATACAGAGGTTTTGAAAAAAAAATAGCCCGCGTTCCAATAAAATTTTTGTGTCATGTAGGCAATAGAAATACATGCCATTTAGATAGTAAACAAATCTAACATTGTTACAATTGGGACAACATTACTATGTAGGCAAAGCAAATATCAAACCGCATTCAATGTATCTAATGTATTGCGATGCGATGGTTGCAAATATCAAACCGCATTCAATGTATCTAATGTATTGCGATGCGATGGTTGCACTCATACCAAACACGTTTATAACCTTTTTACAAGATTACTTTTGACAGTTACAACGACATAGCTTTCTGATTTATTTGAAATACGTATACGTTATTATTTATCCTTCAAAACACTACATTACGGGATGATATCATGTTAATCCAAGTTTCGAAGTGATTAACTAAAATACTGTTATTATATAATTAGCATGTTTAATGAAGCTAGCTAGTAGTGTGCTAGCGTTTTCCTTTCTGTATCCGATATTATCAATCTTCAACAAGGTTTACGTAAACCTGGGCTCCGGTCCATAACAGCGAGCGCTTATAATCGCTCATTGATTGCTCAATGTAGCGCTCAAGTAGCGCTCAAGTAGCGCTCAAGTAGCGCTCAAGTAGCGCTCAAGTAGCCCTCAAGTAGCCCTCAAGTAGCGCACCTGTAGCACTCATTCCATCTTGAACGACACGGTGCAAATTCCTCGAATTTGCTCACCTTGCTACGCAGCGCTACATTGAGCGATCGCGTTCAAGAGAGGTTTAAAATAATGGTTCATTGAGCGATTACTTTGAAACCTCTCTTGAACATGGCCCATGTTAGGAGGAATTACGATGATTGTTAACCCTGATACATTTTCGAAGAAATCTCAGACGGTGGGAAAGTAAAGATCTGAAGAAACACTCTTAGACTAATTTTGAAAGGTACACCCATTGTGTTGTTGGGGGTCACATATTTCAAACGTTATAAATGGTGTTACTTTATCGAGAAGTACTGACTGTGACCAAAACACCACCATTATGATGCCAGTCAGCTCAGTATATTGACGATATGAAGGTAAAAGTAGTGATTTCTGATCGTAATTATGATATATTTGGCGATTGGGGATGAATATGAAAGCTGAGTTAATTTATTTTTACTATAAACAGCACATAGGCCTATGATGTGTTAGACCATATAAAATACAAATAAATTGTCAAGAAACACAATGGATGCACCTTTAAGTACGTATCAGGATATGAACTGCAAATGATCTCGTTAGCTGGGTTCGTGAGCTAACGAATCTGCCTACTGTGTCACAGCGGCACAAGCGGTAATCGGTACATAAGCAACTTACTATAGCTACTTCTCTATATAGCGTGGCTGTAAACACTGGTTAAACAATGATTTTATGAACGACTCTATGTTCAGTTTCCCGTGGTTGCGATAAAAACGAAGTGACGCCTCCAAGAACTATTGAACAATAACGCTTATTAACGTTCTTGTGAGAGCACTTTTTTATGAGCAGAACGTGCTACAGCGCCTTTAAATAATCCATTCAGCTTATTGAAATAACTTCGAGGTGTACCTACTTCAGTCATGCTAATAGTTATCCATCTTTCGTTACCTGTCAGTCGTGACATAGGGATGTTCAATCAAACTGACTATATCAAAAATGAAAATAATCATACATTGAGAGTCGTCAATTTTATAAGAGATCTTCTGCATAATTTTCCTTCACTAACAAATTGTGCAGAATGGCTGTGACTGTGTTTTGGAAGTATTTCAATTCTAATTCATAGTCGATTTAATTACTTTAAAGTTCATCAGCTATTTCATTATTCCTTAGCACTAGGAAACAATTAACATGCATAATGAGACAGTAACCAAATGTAATTCGAATGGTTACACATTAATCCATATTAATTATAAATGTTACAGACTTTTGCATTCTTAGGAGTAACACGTGTTTTTTAAAGTGCGACCGCTATTGTTAGATTAGTCTTACAAGATCAAATGAGCCCTATGAGTTAACAAGCTTCATTTGCCAATTCCCCCCTGGCCACTGACCACTGGTCACTCTCCAACCAGCTGAGCTTGGTCAACACAATGTGATTCAATACATACCCTGCCGAGGACTCCAATTACAGACAAGTGACTTTCATAACCATTGAATTATATCTTTTAAATGTCCTTCCCCACTTATTTATGGTGCTGCATGCATAACATTGGGCTTGTTTGGAGGCATAATTTTCCTTCACGAACGTTTCAAACAAGCTAATTGTGCAGAATGGCTGTGACTGATGTTTTGAAAGCGTCATTTTATTTCAATTCTAATTCATAGTCAATTTAATTACTTTAAAGTTCATCAGCTATTTGATTATTCCTTATCACTAGGAAAAAATAACATGCATAATGAGACAGTAACCAAATGTAATTCGAATGGTTACACATCCATAGTAATTATAAATGTTACAGACTTTTGCATTCTTATGTATGAGTTAACGCGCTTCATTTGCCAATTCCCCTCTGGCCACTGACCACTGGTCACTCTCCACCCAGCTGAGCTTGGTCAACACAATGTGATTCAATACATACCCTGCCGAGGACTCCAATTACAGACAAGTGACTTTCATAACCATTGAATTATATCTTTTAAATGTCCTTCCCCACTTATTTATGGTGCTGGATGCATAACATTGGGCTTGTTTGGAGGCTGACATGATTTACACCAATATGACATCTGTACATTCCATTTGTTTACATATAAACGAAATATTGTATAATTTATATAACATAAACTTCAATTAAACATCACTTGAATTAAAATTATTGACTTGCCTCTCATTGTGAAGGGAGAGAACTGCAGCTGAACATTGTCTCTGTGAGTTTCACTCAGAGGCAAAGGAAACGTTCATAAAATATATCAAGTTGATCTTCTGTGATAGTCCCCCAGTTATGAATTATTTAGAATTATTGAGAGTTCAAACATTTTCGAATTTCTTTTTACATATTTGTTGTCCTGCGTGGTCTATATAATTGTAATCTCACTTCATCCAATTTATCTTGTAGATCTCAGTTACACAAAACAGAGAATGATTCCCACCTAGCGGTTGAGACTAGCATCGATCATGAGGGTAGAACTAGAATTTCTTTCTTTGTTTTGACCATTTACATGACCATTAAAGTACCATACGTCAATATTTATTGTATAAAACAAAACTGGCTCTAAATATACACGCATATTGAACTCTTAAATGAGATAAGCTTGGCAACACGGTTTTGCTATTGATTTGTCATTGTGCTCAATTCTTTGGATATCAAGAAGGTTCAGGAAGGTTTAGAAAGGTTCAGGGGGATTCAGGTTGGTTGAGGTGAGTTCAGATGGGTTGAGGAGAGTTCAGTTGGGTTGAGGAGAGTTCAGGTAAGTTCAGTAGAGTTCAGTTGAGGAGAGTTCAGGTGGGTTCAGTAGAGTTCAGGTGGGTTCAGTAGAATTCAGGTGGGTTCAGAAAGGTTCAGGTGGGTTCAGTATAGTTGAGGAGAGTTCAGTAGAGTTCAGTAGGGTTCAGGTGGGTTCAGTAGAGTTCAGGTGGGTTCAGTAGAATTAAACTAAGTTCAGTAGAGTTCAGGTGGGTTCAGTAGAGTTCAGGTGGGTTCAGTAGAGTTCAATAGAGTTCAGATGAGTTCAGGTGGGTTCAGTATAGCTCAGGTGGGTTCAGTAGAGTTCAGGTGGGTTCAGTAGAATTTAATTAAGTTCAGTAGAGTTCAGGTGGGTACAATAGAGTTCAGGTGGGTTAAGGAGAGTTCAGGTGGGTTGAGGAGAGTTCAGGTGGGTTCAGTAGAGTTCAATAGAGTTCAGTTGGGTTCAGTAGAGTTCAGGTGGGTTCAGTAGAATTTAATTAAGTTCAGAAGAGTTCAGGTTGGTACAGTAGAGTTCAGGTGGGTTGAGGAAAGTTCAGGTGGGTTCAGTAGAGTTCAGGTGGGTTCAGTAGAGTTCAGTTGAGTTCAGGTGGGTTCAGTAGAGTTCAGTAGAGTTCAAGTGGGTTCAGTAGAGTTCAGGTGGGGTCAGTAGAGTTCAGGTGGGTTCAGATGAGTTCAGTAGAGTTCAGGTGGGTTCAGTAGAGTTCAGGTGGGTCCAGTAGAGTTCAGGTGGGTTCAGGAGAGTTCAGGTGGGTTCAGTACAGTTCAGGTAGGTTCAGTAGAGTTCAGGTGGGTTTCAGTAGAGTTCAAGTGGGTTCAGTAGAATTTAACTAAGTTCGATAGAGTTCAGGTGGGTTCAGTAGAGTTCAGGTGGGTTCAGTAGAGTTCACGTGGGTTCAGTAGAGTTCAGGTGGGTTCAGTAGAGTTCAGGTGGGTTCAGTAGAATTTAATTAAGTTCAGTAGAGTTCAGGTGGGTACAGTAGAGTTCAGGTGGGTTGAGGAGAGTTCAGGTGAGTTCAGTAGAGTTCAGGTGGGTTCAGTATAGTTCAGGTGGGTTCAGTAGAGTTCAGGTGGGTTCAGTAGAGTTCAGGTGGGTTCAGTAGAGTTCACGTGGGTTCAGTAGAGTTCAGGTGGGTTCAGTAGAGTTCAGGTGGGTTCAGTAGAATTTAATTAAGTTCAGTAAAGTTCAGGTGGTTACAGTAGAGTTCAGGTGGGTTGAGGAGAGTTCAGGTGGGTTCAGTAGAGTTCAGGTGGGTTCAGTAGAGTTCAGGTGGGTTCAGTATAGCTCAGGTGGGTTCAGTAGAGTTCAGGTGGGTTCAGTAGATTTTAATTAAGTTCAGTAGAGTTCAGGTGGGTACAGTAGAGTTCAGGTGGGTTGTTTGTGTGAATTGAGACTTTAAATAGATCTGCATGTTGACGGGGTGTATCTACATATAGACATGTCATGTATATTGGGAAATTTGTTATTTTAGACTTTATCACATGTGCATGTTTTTTTTATATGTAGATGTGCATGTTTTGTGGATTGTATCTACATATAGACGTATCATGTATATTGGGTAATTGTTTTTTTAGACTTTATCATGTTATTAAAGTACCATACTATAAAACAGTCGATCTAAATTTAATTAGATTGGTTGTTGGTGCTCACATATGCAAAACGTTATAAGTGGTGTTATTTCAGCGAGAACTACTGATTGTTGCCGAAAAATAACGTTTTGATGAAAATCGACCCAATATAGTGGCGATTTAAAGGTAAAAAATATTGATTTCTGCTCGAGAACTGGATAATAGATCACGACTGATGCACGTCACTTATGCCCCGGTAACAACCCGCCTTGTGTGTTTCTGAAAACTTCAGGAGGGAGAGGTTAGAAATAGGAACAAGCACAGGGGCTGGTATTGCTGAAAACATTACGTTCTAAAACAAAATTTACATTGATTGAAACTCGAGAAAAGACCATTTTTTAACGAATACGCCAAACACTCGAGTTTCAATCAATGTACATCGGCCCAACTCTTGTCAGTCTCCATTACTGGCTGATTTAGGCCTTGCAGTATTTCCTTAAGAAATCTGTACTTAGAAATCCAGGCCAACTATGCATTTCTGATGCAGCTGTTCACTATCGAGGCACAGCAAAGCGAGTGGAATACCGCAAGGGATAAATCAGCCAGTAAAGCAGACTGGCAAGAGTTATGCCTTGCGTTTGGAAGTTGACCTCGGCCAGGTAGGAGAAAACTACGCTGTAAACGTTATAATTAATTCCATACAATTACAAATAATGCATACTATTACAAAACAATAATTATCTTAGATAACTGGCATATACATTCGTTTTCCTAATTAGAGAATTACCTTGACATGCAACGCTTCATTTTACTTCTGTACTTCGATAGAGTCACAAAACATGTAAAACAGTCTTTATGTAAACAACATTTTTATGACAAATTCACTTTCATACAAAAACAAATCTTTAATCATGCATGGTAACCAGTTACATTCAGTCATTTTAAAAGTAATTGAGAAAAACCATAGGATCTGTGAATAAATGAGATTATGCGAGTTCAATCTGTTAATGAAACATTTCTTCTCGCTTTAGACAAGCCAATTACATAAATACTGATCTTTTTTGTTCATTAAGGCAGTTTATTGAATATGAAAGTTTACTTTAGTGAGTTTGAAGATTCATACTGCTTTAAAGGGACAGTAGCACGTTGTTTACTCAAATAAGTCAATGAAATGTATTTGGAAAATAATTTCACCAATACCAAAACACCCTTCTCTCCTTGGTAAATCAAGTTAAAAAATAACTGTACATGGTTTAATAAAGCCATGGGAATCGTTTTTGTCATTAGAAATAATAAAATGTGTTCACAATAAAATGGCCGCCATGCACTTTTGTTTTATACACAACACCGTTATTACCAATATGGATAATTGGTTTGTGTGATAAGATGTTTTACCCTCTAAAGTAAATATAAATGACAAAATATATCATTATAAATGGGAAATTTGAAAAAATAAATTTGTAAAAAACGTGCTACTGCCCCTTTAAAGAGTGACTTTTGTCGGTAAAGTGTCATCAATTCACTTGAAATAATGACTCTAATCACATTACAGCAACAAAATATTAACTTTAAATTTTCCATTATAACGGATCTTTTGCCACCAGAATACCAAGCTGTTGTAAAGGCAGTTATCCAAAGAATGTTAGTTGAGGGAACTTTCGTTTCGTTTTGAACACTGCTGCATGATTGCTCTGCCTAATATCAATAATTGTTTTCCTGACACCTTTGTCTTTTGTTGACACGAATTTGAGTGTTGCTTGATTAATGTCCAACTGTTATATTATTTTGAATTAGTATATACGTTTATTAATGTGTTTCTGACAATAAATATTACTTTTGAAAACGACATTAAACACGATAAGACGTTTAACTTATAATATTGAAAGTCCGAGCGTGTAGATTCGTATTAACAACACAGCTGTGATAATCAAATGTCTGAACCGTTCAAAACCCAAAACGAAAAGAACAAATGGAAGATGTGTTGCAAATGACAACGGTTTTGCATCATGATGCAGTTAAATCACCGAGTTTGATCATCAATAGTACTACACACTTGTTCATACACCAGCGAAGAGTCAACAAAAAGATCATGGACAGGCCTCGCGGAAAAAATGTCCTTATACATCCCGAAACTATGGCAGCATATGGTGCATAGTCATTTTCCTATGCCTGTGTCAGTCGACACTATTATCCTAGACAAACATTTATGTGGTATATTCCAAAATATAATCACAGATATTTTCAGTTTTGGAAATCGTATTGTTTCAAAATTCGTGATTTGTTTAAGTCCGATTGACAGTGAGGAGTGGTCTGTGTTATTTTGAGAGACTAATTTTCTAACAAACAGGTGTGGATGGATTGTATACACGTAATCTTTATCTGCAAGATCTTTTTATAGTAACAAATATCTAAAAGAGTGCATATTGAGAACAATTTTGAGAAACATGTTATAACCTCCGTGACAATCAACAATGAGTCAAATAGCAACTTACATGATTATAGAACGGTTAAAGGGGGATTCTATTTGAGGGTATTTTAAGTTAGATAACATGTGCCCAATTCTTTCCTCAGTAAATTAGATATGTTGAACCGAGCCCGCTGTTTCATATTTGTTTTTGACGTGAACAGGCTTTTGAACGCGTCTTGCTAATAACAAGACAAATATTAGCAGAGCTAACATATTCTCAACGTTCATTCAAACATTTGCAGACAAGATTGTGAGCCATTTTAGCACTAAAACCGTAAACAAGAGACATTTGCTCTTAGCTCATCATATATCACATCATTTATTATCATTAAAGCGTCATATAAGTCAATACCGAGTTATCACATTTACAATTTATAATGATATGATAAAAAAACATGTGAAGTATTCATTCTAGTATTTGGTTTTACCCAGATAAACCTATTAACCTTTAATGAATGAATACTCTAAAAGAAATTGTAAATTGATAAAGCTAATGATGTCTCATAATGTGATTGGTTCATTTACTTATGCCACTTTAATTTTATTAGGCTAGCTCGACCTTCTGTAAATGGACAGTTCCGTGTCTTCATTTATATTGCAATTTTACTTATCATGTACTTAAACACTATTGTGAAGAAAACTTCCTTTTCGCTTAAAGCAGAAACTAACATGTTATTATAAATACTTCAAGGCTAATACTTCAAGGTGTAAAACACACAAAGGGATTGGTTTGTCTCTCGCGTGACTGATACAAGGAAGTTCCACGGTGTTTGTTTCTGAAATGAATCCATATACAGACGTGCAAATGAAACGCAACCAAACATTTGTTTTATCCTAAATCAAACAAACGCATATTATAATATTATGTCTGGAAAATACATATATTTGGAAGGGCTTTCAGTAAAAATAACCAATAATTGACATGACGTAAATGGTCGATTGTCCAGTTTTCGATAATCAGATTTTTTAGAACATTGAACAGAATAACGATATTTTAAGCTTAACAAGATGATAACAGCACGAACAAGGTTGGTGCAGTATGGACAAGGATGATAACAGTACGGACAAGGATGGTAACAATATGAACAAGGATGGTAACAGTATGGACAAGGATAATAACAGTATGAACAAGGATGGTAACAGTATGGACAAGGATGGTAACAGTATTGACAGGGTTGGTGCAGTGTGGACAAGATGATAACAGTACGGACAAGGATGGTAACAGCATGAACAAGGATGGTAACAATATGGACAAGGATTGTAACAATATGGACAAGGATGGTGCAGTTTGGACAAGGATGGTAACAGTATGGACAATAATGGTAACAGTATGGACAAGGATGGTACAGTATGGACAAGGATGGTACAGTATGGACAAGGATAGTAACAGTATGGACAAGGATGGTAACAGTATGGACAAGGATGGTTACAATATGGACAAGGATGGTAACAGTATGGACAAGGACGGTAACAGTACGGACAAGGATGGTGCAGTATGGACAAGGATGCAGCGATATGGACAAGGATGGTGCAGTGAGGAAAAGGATGTTGCAGTACGGACAAGGATGGTGCGGAATGGACAAGGATTGTGCAGTACGGACAAGGATGGTAACAGTATGGACAAGGATAGTAACAGTATGGACAAAGATGACCCTCGAGATGATGTAGGGGTCTCAGGCTGATATGGTATGAACATTGACATGCTATAACCTCTAAGTATTTGATAGGACAGTTCTATATATTTCACTTATAGACTATTAGTCATCGATCAATTATTTTATACGTTGAAGTTTATACGGATTCCCGAACTTTGGTTGGTTGAGAGCGCAGTCAGATGATAAACATTTCGAGGTTCATAACCCATGAACTCTTGGAAAATCGTTCATACTCGTGTGAACGCTTTCAGGTCGTGAGAACGTTCGACGGTACTGTTGGCCTAGCGTTCTTTCCTGCTTGCTTTTGATAGCAAATTTCAAACGGTTACCATTTACCGACTTATTTGATTGAAAAACATAATCTCAATATCATACTATCTTCTTAATTGTTAAAATAAATAAAACATTTCAATAAAATATCGCGCATATTAAACTGTTTGCTGTTGAACTCATCGAGTCACAAGGCCTATTCTAGGCCTAGAACTGAAAGACATTCACGATCGCAGGCTGAATACAAATTATGCAATCTAGATAAGCAAATACTCACAAACTAACCATATTATGAACTAACGGGATTCGGATTTGAGCAGTCGTGGTAATGAAATATTTTTTTTCCGACTGTTGTTTACATAATAGTGACGAGGATATAACAACAAATGGCGGCATCCATGCCATGACGTCATTCAAAGGACGGATAACGATGTCAAAGCGGTATTCAAACTCTCACGTGAACTTGCTCGCAAGCTCGCCTCGTTCACGGGAGTTTGGATCCCGCTTTGACATCGTTCATTTTCCAGTGCAAACACACAAACTTACATTTAATTCTTAATTGACAGACGCTCTCGGGAAGTTCCGATGGGACCAACAAAACAACAAACTTCACGGTTACCAAAATCCTTTTTATTTTTGATTTTAACATATTTATTCAATTGAAAGGATTGGGTACATGATATCCAACTTAGTGAAACCCTCTCCTTTGTACAGTGCTGACATATAATATTGAAACGCAATATATGTACAATGATATACACAGAAAAGAGAAAGATATGTTCCATATTTACAAGAAAGAATGAAAATATAAACATGTAAAATATTAGGAGAGAACAATGAGTAATACTAACAATGATAGATTAAACTCGGCTTATTTTGTAAAATCTTCCTGATAAAGATATGTACTTTTGAACTTCCTTAAAAATCTTAATATTGTCATTGTAGGTAAGATCTGCGCTGCCATTTAACAATAAGTCTAAATTAATCAGAACTCTATTACAACAAATTCTGTTGATATCTCGAAACATCTGTTGCCTGATTTCAAGATACATAAAACATTCCATAAAATAATGATGAGAGTTTTCGCAAGCAAATTTACAATTACAAGCAGGATTATCTTCGAGACCAATTTTATATAAATCATCGTTTAATCTGCTATTTGAATATCTCAGTTTAGTGTGGATAATGTTCAACTTTCGTTTACCAAATGAAAAATATGTTGGTGCTTCAAACTTTCTTGGGCAAATATAGGATTGAAAGGTTTTTATGGAGAAGAATTGTGCAGTGGGAGGTCATTCCAAAGCTGAGAGCATGATGGGATAAAAGATTGATTGTAAAGCTGTGTACGTGAATAGGACAAAGAGAGATCACGCATGTTTCTAAGGTTATGATTGGTTCTCGATTCAACTGATTGGGACATAAGGTCACAAAAGTAGAATGGAGCATTATTATTGTATATTTTATAAAATAATGATAGTTTACGATACTGTCTTCTTTCCTTTAACGATTGCCATCCTGTCTCTTAAGTTAGAGATTCACGAGAAGCATATTTAGGTAGGCCAGTAACTATCCTGGCGGCTTCAAACTGAACTTTATCAATTTTATCAGATAAATCTGCTGAACAACCATCCCATGGTTCACAGGCATATTCAAGATGTGGTCTTATAAAGACAATGTAGATCTTATTCAGAGTATTTCTATTTAACATAAACTTTAGCTTTCTCATAGTTGAAACCATCAAGGAAGTAGTTTTAACAATGTTATTAATATGTGTGCTCCACTTACAGTCAGATGAAAACGTTATTCCAAGATGTTTATGAGATTTATCAAATTTAACATGCTTATTTTCAAGTTTCAAATTCAGAGTCAAATTAGTATTTTTTAGACTAAAAAGGATAGCTTCCGTTTTGCTGTGATTATAGGTAACAAGCCAACGGTTTGCCCAACATGATAAAGTTTGAAGATTCCTGTTTAGTGTATCTTGCATAATCCTATGGTTGGTAGATGAAAACCCATTGATGTATCATCAGCGAACAGGCGTGCAACACAATCTAGTTCATCGGCAATGTCGTTTACATAAACAATAAACAAAAAGGGACCAAGAACTGATCCTTGTGATACCCCAGAAGATAAAACTTGTTGATTCGATAAAGAACCATTTATAAAAAACTCTTTGAGTTCTTCCATTTAGATAACATTGAACCCATTTAATCATGCCCTCGCCTATTCCGTAATTTCTTAATTTATGCAATAAACCTCTGTGCCACAACCTGTCAAAAGCTTTTGAAACATCGCAAAACACCATGCAGTAATCTTCTCGTCCGTCTAGGGCATAGCAAATATTGTTATATAGCTCTATCAATTGATGGGTCGTAGAATGTCCATCTTGGAATCCTGATTGATATTTTTTTTATAACAGTTGATTGTCAAGAAAGTAATTAGATTTATACTTCAAGACAGTTCTTTCAAATATTTTACCCAAACAACTGATCAAGGAAATTGGTCGGTAGTTACTACAACTAGATTTATCTCCTTTCTTATAAAGTGGCATCACATGTGCTTCTTTCCATCTATCAGGATAGATACCTGTAGATAAGGATTTATTGAATAACAAACAAAACAACAAACTTCACGGTTACCAAAATCATTTGGGGGATACATCTCCCTACTACCCGACATGAAGCTTGTGGCCATGGCTTACGACAATATAATATTGAACACACTTATCTGTTCAAAGGGAAATGTATAGGTCGTTTCTTGGAGGGAGATTTGTTTACATTTTGCGTGTAAATAGTTATATATTCAAAACTATATATGATTCAAACTCCTTCTCAGGTGTTTATATACAATAAACAAGATCTTCAAAGATTCTATTGTTCTTTTGAATTGTAATAACTTGAAACTCTAATGACGTTCATAGTTTTCATTACAATGCAGTCATAATTCTCGAAAACTTGAAAACTCAGAAAAGCAACATCTGTTTAATAATATATTTATAAAATATAGATAGAATTGGTTTCAATAAAATAAGTTGTTGTCACAATTTTGATTGCAACTACTGATCTTAGATTTATGACTGTAATTATGCATTTTAAAAATTTTTTTGCATATTAGGCAATTAATAGTCCCTTCTCTTGGAAAATAATAACATAACATAATTCAGATGCAAATCATTTTCATTGTTCAAGTACGCAATTATATGTTGGTGCCTTCATTAGTTAATAACCTAAGTACTCTTTTTAATTATTAGACACATAATTTTTTGTAAAAATGCAATTGATTAACAGTATATCTATACAATGTAAATTGCAAGACAGATAATGTATTCACAAATTTGCTGGTCTGAGCTAATACTAAAATAATTAAATAAAATAATCAATTAAAAAAACTAAGAGTGTATTATCATACAGTTCAATTAAAAAAATAATAGCAAATTCTTGTCTATGTCACTGCTGAACCAACGTAATTTATGAATATCACATTTATTGAACCTGGATTTTGGTAAATCCGTCTGTAAATATTTCTAAATATGTCATTAAAATCATGAACAAGGGTTGAGAAAAGAGTAATTATGTTATATTGATATATGCATATTACAACCCTATATAGAAATGAATATTGTTTATTTTGATAAATATTTTTTGAAGATTATTTCTGAAAGAAATAACATAGTTTAAGTTTAGCTGAATATACATTGGGAAAATGAAAGTTTCATTCGTTTTTTTTCTGATAAACACGTGATTATTTGTGCACAGTTTAATTTTCCCCTTATTCTTATTATGAATGTGTAATAAGTATAGCTTACATTATTTTCAAAATACAAACAAATAAAAGAACTGATTTTGGATACTTTTTTATCAATCAGTGATTGACAAGGTTTTCACTATAACTTATCCCTCTTTGGAGACAGTTTGAAAAGAAAACAGTCACCCATACCCTGAAGGAACCGTACTTTCAGTGCTACCGATAAGGTCCATGCGTTCCCATATCCAGGTACCCATTTGTACAGCTGGGTGAACTGAGTGCAATGTGGATGAAGTGCCTTGCCCAAGGACGAAACACAGTATTAGACCCAGGTCACAAATGTTTGGTGTCTCCACCGGGATTCGAACCCGGGCCGTTGGCGTGAGAGGCAGACATGCTAACCACTACACCACTGTGCTCCACATATTTACTACTGCAAACTAGTCAGTTGTGTAATTACATCAAGTATACAAAAATAAGACATATAGTTATCCTTTCCAGCTCGGACATAAACGTATCAAATTTTCAAATTTTATATAAGAATTTAAACACTACGAATTAAGATTGTTTTCGAATCTTGAGGTCCTAAATATCTATAATCTAAACATTGTTTGAACTGTCATCTTGCTAAATTTATGTATCGGAGATTTGAAAACTGTATAATTCGTGCAAATTCTCACCAAAGAGCAGACGCCCGACACGCTATTGTTTTTTTTATAAATAATAATAATAAATGCATATTTATATTGCGCTAAATCCATGCTTAGCATGCTCTAAGCGCTACACATATTATTACCCTGAATGAATTGTACTTACAGGCTGCTAATAAGCGCTCCGCGCGAACAGATAGGTCCGTACTTTCCCGTGTTCAGGTACCCATTTAAACAGCTGGGTAGACTGAGTGCAATGTGGATGAAGTGCCTTGCCCAAGGGCACAACACAGTGTGAGACCCAGGTCACAAATGTTTGGTGTCTCCACCGGGATTCGAACCCGGGTCTCTGGCGTGAGAGGCCAGCACGCTAACCACTGTGCTCTTTTTATCGGATGATGAGTGTTTTCCACATTGTCAGCAATTCAAAACAGCAATACTTTCATCCTTACATAAAAAGACACTATCATTTCGTGACATAAATACATTAAATTTGAAAGGAACCTCGAGATGTTTTGAAATCTGTGCAACCACCGAACTATCGCCAAAATTGGTTTGTTTGTCCCCGGAAGTAAAATTGACATACATGGCTTATGGTCTGTTAAATATAATTGAGACACCATCTTATTACATCTGTTATGTTCCTACGGTGGTTCGGTGAACTACCGGCGGAGAGACAACCAGAGCACGACCAGTTCACACGACTTTACTACAAAACTGCCGGTTACATCGTGAGGCCAGCGCGCATGTCACTTGGCAGTAGTACTATCATACGACTAGTAATATACAATCATTGCAACATCCATCATCAATTTACAATTGTCGTTTACGCATGGGGCATTGTCTTTATCATAGATTAATTTATATATGTTAGTGTGTCACCAGGTCACAAGGCCATAGATACTTTTGATTATCGCTTAGATTTGTATTTCAATTACTGTTTATTAGTTTTCCTATAAGTTTATTTATCACACATTTACAATTTTCATGTGCGCACGGGACACTGACCTTTGTCTGAGATTAATATATATATATATATATATATATATATATATATATATATATATATATATATATATATATATATATATATATATATATATCATTGTGTGTCACCAGGTCACAAGGACATACATACTTTTGATTATCGCTTAGATTTGTATTTCAATTACTGTTTATTAGTTTTTCCTATAAGTTTATTTATCACACATTTACAATGTTCATGTGCGCACGGGACACTGACCTTTGTCTGAGATTAATATATATATATATATATATATATATATATATATATATATATATATATATCATTGTGTGTCACCAGGTCACAAGGACATACATACTTTTGATTATCGCTTAGATTTGTATTTCAATTACTGTTTATTAGTTTTCCTATAAGTTTATTTATCACACATTTACAATTTTCATGTACGCACGGGACATTGATCTTTGTCTGAGATTGATATATATATATATGATTGTGTGTCACCAGGTCACAAGGACATAGATACTATTGATTATCTCTTAATGTTTGGGTTCATACTACAGTATTCCTCCCACTTTCATCAACTGGGATTGTTCCATCGTTCAAGGCTGATTTATAAGTGATATCAGAGGATTTTAAAGACAGCAAAAAGGGGATTGACAAAAAGGCTCAATGAGTTTATGCAGACAAGTGTTTGAAAGCAGTATCCTCTGTGTTGATACATGTAAGTTGAAGTTTAGTTGATTTGCTATACATTTACAGATTCCATTAAGGAATTTACTTACATATGCCTTAGCAGGGGTCGGTTCAGTGGAACAACATCTATACATGTCATTCTGATCAAATTATCAAAACCTAGAGATGTTTTATCGAGAAGATGAAACTCACGTGATAATTGTCCTCATGATCAACTTGTTACGGGAAGAAGAAATACCGAAAAGGGTACAAATATTCCAAAGGTAGTTGTATATACATTTTTGTACGTACCTTTAGAGAAATGGCAGATTTTTGTCAAATCAACAACAATGTCTGAAATGTTAAAACAGTCACCCCACGCTCAACCTACAGACGGAATATTGTTGACTAAATATGTGAATCGAACTTGCTTGAACTCAAACAAAAGCTAGGAGCAGCAAAGAAACAGAACTAATGCAACCAAGATTTTTCAACTTGTAATGAGTCACCTGAGAGAGAACAGTGAACACATGAAACTGTCCAAATCGTTATGAGTGAAACTCGTAATCTCCTCACTACCGGGCAGAAGAAACGCCTACGAGTTGTCTTAAGATAAAAAATTGAATTTTTTATAAGAAATAATTTATGATGGAATTTTCGCTATACTGTAACATTTATGAATGTTCTTTTTACTTTTACTATTGCAATCGTGATTCGGGTCAGTGATTTTCAAGAAAATTGATTTTAAGGAAAATAACGTGCTGAACATGAAAAGCACTTTGCACGTGCAGTATTTTGGATTAAGAAGACAGTGTGCTTTCATATTCGGTCATTCTGATTGCAAATCTAACAAGGATAATGCCAAGATTAACGGAGGTAGAGAGAGAAAGAGCTATTTGGATGATACAGCAAGGTGCGACTCAAGATGAAGTTGCGAGAGCCTTCCGTTGTCACAAGTGTACGATAACGAGACTAGTGAGACGACTTCGTGACACAGGGGGGACAGCAGACAGGCCAAAAAGTGGACGTCCACCCGTTACTACGGCCAACGAAGACCGCTACGTCCGGTTGATCCATCTTCGAAATCGGTTTCTCACAGTGACTGAATGTGCAGCGACATCACTCGATCACGCTTTCAGCAGACGCACATTATCACGACGCCTCAAACGATATGGTCTTCAGACGTACAGACCATTCCGCGGCGTAACCTTGACCCCGCGCCACCTACGTAACCGACTGGCGTGGTCACGCACTGTGATGAGATGGCAGAATAGGTACTGGGCTCGTGTGTTGTTCACAGACGAAAGCAAGTTCACATTATTCAAATCTGACAGGAGGATACGTGTTGTGCGTCGTTTAGGGGAACGTGTGATGCCCGAAACTGTCCAAGAGGTGAGAGCATTTGGAGGTGGTGGAGTGATGGTTTGGGGAGGTATCTGCGGAGGCAGGAAGACAGATCTAGTTATTGTAAATGGTAACTTGAATGCCCAGGGATACATTCAACAAATTTTACAGCCCATTGTCATTCCATTCTTCCAACAGAATCCCAGGACGCTGTTGCAACAGGACAATGCACCGATCCACACTGCCCGTCAGACGACCAACTTCTTGCAAGGGCAAAATGTTAATCCCATACCATTGGCCAGCACTGTCACCTGACCTTAATCCCATTGAGCACCTCTGGGATCACTTGGATAGGAAAATTCGAAAACGACCAGCGCCCCCTATGAACAGAAATGAACTTATTCAAGCCCTCCAAGAAGAATGGAGACGCATCCCTCCTGTTAGCATCAGACGTCTAACCATGTCAATGCGTCGACGAGTGCGTGCATGTATTGCTGCCCGTGGTGGTCACACCAAATATTGAACAGTCATATTGCTGTAAAATTGTTTAACATGTCATTTCTTGGATTAAACACTGATCGAAAACTGGACAGTCTACCGTGTCTAATTTAAGTTCTCACCATTGCGCTGAAACGACATCTCAACTCTTGGAAGTCAGGAATATTGCAGATAAATGATGTAACTTCATTATGCTATAATAGGGTTATCATGTTGCTTAAAGTATTTACGGAATCTTACAAAATATCTGGTAGGCGTTTCTTCTGCCCGGTAGTGTATGTAACAGCCAAACAACAAGAGAACCCATCACATCATCACGCTGTGGTACGCACGAGTCTGTGGCCTTCAGTTGTACAGTGCAGGAAGTGGACGAGTGTGTGGCCTTCAGTTGTACAGTGCAGGAAGTGGACGAGTGTGTGGCCTTCAGTTGTACAGTGCAGGAAGTGGACGAGTCTGTGGCCTTCAGTTGTACAGTGCAGGAAGTGGACGAGTGTGTGGCCTTCATTTGTACAGTGCAGAAAGTGGACGAGTGTCTGGCCTTCAGTTGTACAGTGCAGGAAGTGGACGAGTGTGTGGCCTTCAGTTGTCCAGTGCAGGAAGTGGACGAGTCTGTGGCCTTCAGTTGTACAGTGCAGGAAGTGGACGAGTGCAGGAAGTGGACGAGTGCAGGACTATGGAGAGATAAGGAAAGAACCGTATGTGACAGCGCTGACTGCAGTTTTGATCTATAATATTGTACTGACGTTTGACGACGACTTCACTGACTGTCGCAGTTGGTATCTTCTTTGTATGCGCATATACTGAACATACATACATACAAATATGAGAGGGATAATGTCTTCAGCATTATCATGAATCCTGCATGATAATGACGTGGATATTTCCGTTTTCATAGAACATAAACTAAAAGAAGTTTCGAGATGCTTAACGAACAGCTTTCACTCTGGAAACCACATCTTTGTGAGGACTTACTCTGCTATCCGCGCACGTGGGAGGAATCGCCATGAACATGGCTTCCATTTTGCTTTAAACACATAGAATATTTCTTGTAAGGTTTACAGTCCATCTTCTGCACTGTACACTTTCGTCTCAAGGAATGAAGATTTACTCATTCAAATCATACATTTTGTTTATGCGAGTCCGATAATTGTTCTCTATCAATTGAAAACCTGTTAAACGGAGCAGCAATAATAATCACATTCATATAGATTACAATTTTAAAATCCCCCCAACAACATTAAACTTGCCCTTTTTCTTCTTCTCCTTCCTCCGTGGTTTGGTGGTGAGTTCAATCCAGTTCTTAAGCAGTCTGCAGGATACCGTGGACTTGCCAACACCTTTAAATCCAAGCACGGCGATTGTGAGGGACTCTTTCTTTCCCTCTGAGGGTACATCAGAAGACAAAGTAAAGTTCCTGGACATGTCTGCTGTTAGAACAAGCCTTCAGAGTGCGTTGATTATCAGCTCTGACCTTCTATTTATACAGTTGTTCAATTTAGGCGTATTTAAGATCCCATGGTGCTTACAAAAACAGTGAACAATGCACAACTTATAGTATTAGTATGTAGTATTAACTAGTACTATTACTAGTACTATTAGACCATTATTGTGATAACTTGAGTTATGCTTTATATCATAGGCCACGTATGATTGTTCACACTTCCTAAGATCTTGTAACCTCACCTTAGACTGTTGAAATTACATTTACATAGATATACTTTTCAAGGTGAGATTGAAAGCTATTATCTTTTCATATTTGTAAATACTTAGAGAATATTTGATGATCATAATTGGATTGAATACACCAATAACTAGTGTATTTCTTAGCGTATTTGGAATTTGTTATTTCGTTTGCCGTGAAGTTGATATTATATATTTACACAGCACGACTCGATGGTATGTACATTGTATTCGACAGCAAATATTACACAGTCATTCTTTTTACAATTTTCGTTATCCCAAAGGGTATTGTTCTTATTCACAGATTAATATATGTCAGGATATGTGTCACTGGGTCACAAGAACACACGTACCTTTGATTATCGTTGACCTCTGATGTCAATGTCTGGCACTTTCTCTGCAATTAAGTATATTTATCACACATTTAAAATTTCTGTTTACCCATGGACACTGACCTTAGTCATAGATAAATCTATAGATGCAAGTGTGCCACCGGGTCACACGTATATCTATCTTTGATTATCACTGAAAGTTCTCACTTTTTCTTCTCATTTGCATAGTCATATGACCAATTAACATTACCAACCCACATCTTTTTTTTGTCTGAAACAGGTAAGTAACCAAATTGTGTTTGACTAATAATGCGCTCCATTGTCCAATTTTTCATCTTAAATCTTGATTTATTCACGTTTATATCGTCACTTTACTGAATTAATATTAATTATCAGCAACAATCAGTACTTATCGATAAAATAACACCATTTATAATGTTTGAAATCATGTAAAACCTTTTAGCTGGAACTAACGAACCATGGGTGTTAATGCAACATAATTAGTTCAGTTCTCTACCGCAGTCAAAATTGCAGAGCCCCTGTCAGGATTCGAACCAAGGACCCGAACGCACTAACCACTGCGCATACCCGCAAATGAAGTTTTCAGAAAACTATTTAAGATTTGTTGTGTAATCGTTCACAATGGTATGCACTAGAGTGTGTGGCATGGAATTGCAAAATTAAGAAATTTTAGGTCGAAAATGTCATACAAAGCCCAGCAATAGTGCGCATGTAAAGCGTTCTGCAATGGTACGCACAGGTCCCTAACCCAAAGGGTACAATGAATGCAAGAAAGTGCCATGAGCTGACATAGAATTTTAAGTTTGAGAAGAGATATTTTATATATTTAGATCTTCTAGACGAATGTCTGGTAGACCTATTGTTATTATCCGGATTTTTTTCCTTTTTCTCTTCTTATCATTATTTGCAGGATTTGGTGATGTGGATTCTGAAGTAACGGCTTGGCCGATTTGCATCAAATGTTTAGGCATGATAGCCTGTAACAAAAACTAGACCTGTATGTCGGGCGATTTTTTAAACTAATTAAGATATTTTCACGAAACTTTCACTTTCATTGTTTTGAAAATCTTCTCCTAAATAACGGCAATACATACAGCTATGTATCATAGCTCAATGTGAAGCTGAATAACTGCTAAATTACGTAAAATCGCCCGATTTTGGAATTTCGATTTGGTAAAAATTAATTTCCAATAAGCTTTAGGCTATCTTTTAATACAAAATATGATATTTTTTGCGCTGGGTACATCATATTCTTGTTGTCCATATATTATGTGAATGTAATATTCTAAGAAAGTGTGGAAAGAGTAAGCAAAATGGCTGGATTTGAGATTAGATTGAACTGTTCTATATATCACACGGTGTCACCGATCAATTGCAGAACTTGGGTAGTGTATATTGTTCGTACTTTTGCTGGATTATATGCTTCATGGGTATAAGAGGTAATAACAAAGCTGATTCCCCGGCTAAATAACTTTAAACTATAAACACTCCCTATACAGTTATGTTTAAGGTAAAATAATGTTGGAAGTGTCCATTGGACCACAAAAACATCAAACTTCACTCTTTCCAAAATCATTTGGGAAATACATCACTCTTTTACCCGACATGAAGCTTGTGTCCTACGACGATATGATATTGGACACACTCGTCTTTTCAAGGGCGAAAACTAGCCCCTTAATGTGTATCCTGTTAGTGTTTCTTAAATATCATATGTATATGTTTCTGTGTAAATGGTGAGAGAAATAAATAATCAGAGTAATACACATAATAACAAAACAACTGCATTCAAGAATAGGATATATTTATTAAGTTCAAATCAATTTTGGTAAATGAATACAAAAATAGACTTTTGTAAAAACAACTGTTTGTTTTAACACTATATATATTATAAGCAAATAAATAAGTTACTAAAGTACTAAAACAGTAACAATGAACTTGGCTTCCATTTTGTCTTAAAACACATAAACACGGTTTTACTTGCAAATAACTCTTGTAAGGTTGACAGCCCATCCTCTGCATTGCACATAATCATATTCATATAGATCACAAATTACAAAATCCATTCACAATACTTGTAGAGGTTGCCATAACCATAAATCAAACGTAATCTTAGATTCTGTTATTTACCTTAAAGATACGCAAAAGTTTTGGCAATCTAATCCATCTTTTCTTTTTAGAGATGTTCTTCGTATCAGCCGTGACAGCTGAAGATTTAGAAGCATCTTTCTTCTGAGACTCAGATTCATGAACATTTGTATCTGTTCTGTCAAGCTCTAAACTTCTGATCGATGATTTGATTAAGATTTTTTCGAGAAGACCTTGAGTTGACAAGTCGGTTTCTGCTGAAATTTCCAAATGACTATTATTCCATCCTTCAGTGACCTTGAAATGTCTGGAGCACCTTGCCATGACTTCAATTGAACCTGCAATGTCTGTCTTGTTGGCGACAAAGATTATAGGAACATCTTCATCAACTTGCAAGATGTGTTCTCGAGCATCACAGGCCGATTGAAATGAATCATCATCCACAATAGAGTAGACAAGAAGAAAAGCATCACATTCAGGAAGTTCTAGGTCCGCCGAGAGGTTTGACGCGTCCACGAGATGAACATTGAGGTCTCTCCCAACAACATTAAACTTGCCCTGTTTCTTCTTCTCCTTCCTCTGTGATTTGTTGGTGAGTTCAATCCAGTTCTTGAGCAGTCTGCAAGATACCGTTGACTTGCCAACACCTTTAGCTCCAAGCACGGCGATTGTGAGGGACTCTTTCTTTCCCTCTGAGGGTACATCTGAAGACAATGTGAAGTTTCTGGACATTTCTGCTGTTAGGAGAAGCCTTCAGAGTGCGTTGTTCATCAGCTCTTGCCCTCTATATATACGGTTCGTCAATGTGGGCGCATTTAAAAATCCATGGTGCTTTGAAATATAATTAACAACGAGGCCCTTGATATGAATACATAACAGAAAGTTGTCATTTGTTAGTCGAGTGTCTTTCTTCTGTTGATGTTTATCACAAGGCACTACAGCAGCGATAGATCGATACTACACAACGGATCTAATGCTGCCTTCGGTTGTATTAAAATACACATTTCAAAGACCAAAGCTTATATGAAAAATATATTTTGTGCCTTTATTGTTATATCACTTTTCTATCATCCAATTGTTGCAGCGTCAATAGTCAGTAGAAGAAAACTGCGAGAGGTTCATGAAGGATGCATGATTTATCCTTTAGATATACAATGTAATATACACTCAACCGTAAAAAACACACGACTGAAACAGAGAAAAATCCTTCAGAAGTCACTTAAAATAAATTTGAAATTTCAAATCATTATCTTTAAATATTTCTTAGAAACACACATTTTAAGATATCCTTAAAATCGTTGTTTCCAGATTTCCTTAAATGGACGCGATTTGAGATTAAAAAAGACCTTTTTTGGCATGGTTTTTGTCATCCTGAAGCGTAGACGCATAAACAAAACTAAAAAATCCAAGAATATTTTTTTATTTTGAAAACCTTTTTTTATTAATTACATTTTTACGTTTTATTAATTTGTAGCTTAAATGCCCAACATTCTGGTCTTTGAAAAAGAAAATTCAACATTTGAACTCGTTTTTCGTTTATTTATTTTTTCACATTGTTTAATATTGGTAAAGAGATAAAAACATAACTTATACATGGTACTATTAGACCACTGTTGTGATAACTTGAGTTATGCTATATATCATAGGCCACATATGAAACTGCATATAATTATGATTACAATATTATGATTAATAATGTAGCCGATTGTTTAAACACTTCAAAAGATCTGTTAACCTCACCTTAGATTGATGAAATTACACAGTACCCATTTACATGAATATATAAATATATAAATATAAAGGTGAGATTGAACGCTATTATCTTTTCTTATTTGTAAATACCTAGAGAATATTTGATGATCATAATTGGATTGAATACGCCAATAGCTATTGTATTTCTTAGCATATTTGGAATTTCTTATTTCTTTTGCCGCGAAGTAGATATTATATATTTACACAGCACGACTCGATGGTATGTACATGGCATTTGACGGCAAATATTACACAGTCATTCTTTTACAATTTTCGTTATCCCAAAGGGTATTGTTCTGATTCACAGATTAATATATGACACTACGTGTGTCACTGGGTCACAAGAACACGTACCTCTGATTATCGTTGACCTTTGATGTCGATGTCTGGCACTTTCTCTGTAATTAAGTATATTTATCACACATTTAAAATTTCTGTTTACCCATGGACACTGACCTTAGTCATAGATAAATCTATAGATGCAATTGTGCCACTGGGTCACACGTATATCTATCTTTGATTATCACTGAAAATTGTCCCTTGTTAATATTAATGGCTATATTTTTCACAACAATTTTGTTGCCATGGGCATATTGATTTTAAGAATAATAGGATTTGATACGGTAAATGCAAAAATCTTAGATTTGATGACATTTCCATACATGTCATTTTATGACATTTACATGCATAAAATTCACTTCCAGTAAGCTTTAGGCTATCTTTTAATACAAGATATGATCTTTTTGCGCTGGGTACATCATATTCTTGTTGTCCATGTATTATGTGAATGCATCTATTCTAAGAAGGTGTGGAAAGAGTTAGCAAAATGGCTGGATTTGAGATTGGATTGAACTGTTCTTTATATCACACGGTGTCACCGATCAATTGCAGGACTTGGGTAGTGTATATTGTTCGTACTTTTGCTGGTTTATATGCTACATGGGTATAAGAGGTAATTACAAAGCTGATTCCCCGGCTATATCACTTTAAACTTTAAACACTCCCTATACAGTTATGTTTAACGTAAAATAATGTTGGAAGTTTCGATTGGACCACAAACACATTAAACTTCACACTTTCCAAAATCATTTGGGAAATACATCACTCTTTTACCCGACATGAAGCTTGTGTCCTACGACAATATGATATTGGACACACTCATCTTTTCAAGGGCGAAAACTAGCCCCTTAATGTGTATCCTGTCAGTGTTCCGTAAATATAATATGTACATTATGTCAGTTCGGTGAAAATCGCAATTTAAATTTTTGAGAGGCATTGACGGTTTTCCTTTTTAATTCATTTTTGGACAACTGAAACACCTCTTACTCAAATTTGTGATATCATGATTCACAGAATAATCAGCAACTGTTTCCTTTATACGGACGTTTCAGTGTAAATGGTGAGAGAAATGAATAATTAGAGTAATACACCAAATAACAAAACAACTGCATTCAAGAATAGGATATATTTATTAAGTTCAAATCAATTTTGGTAAATGAATACAAAAATAGACTTTTGTAAAAACAACTGTTTGTTTGAACACTATATATATTATAAGCAAATAAATAAGTTACTAAAGTACTAAAACAGTAACAATGAACTTGGCTTCCATTTTGTCTTAAAACACATAAACATGGTTTTACTTGCAAATAACTCTTGTAAGGTTGACAGCCCATCCTCTGCATTGCACATAATCATATTCATATAGATCACAAATTACAAAATCCATTCACAATACTTGTAGAGGTTGCCATAACCATAAATCAAACGTAATCTTAGATTCTGTTATTTACCTTAAAGATATGCAAAAGTTTTGGCAATCTAATCCATCTTTTCTTTTTAGAGATGTTCTTCGTATCAGCCGTGACAGCTGAAGATTTAGAAGCATCTTTCTTCTGAGCCTCAGATTCATGAACATTTGTATCTGTTCTGTCCAGCTCTAAACTTCTGATCGATGATTTGATTAAGATTTCTTCGAGAAGACCTTGAGTTGACAAGTCGGTTTCTGATGAAATTTCCAAATGACTATTATTCCATCCTTCAGTGACCTTGAAATGTCTGGAACACCTTGCCATAACCTCAACTGAACAACCAATGTCTGTCTTGTTGGCGACAAAGATTATGGGAACATCTTCATCAGCAGCTTGCAAGATGTGTTCTCTAGCACCACAGGCCGATTGAAATGAATCATCATCCACAATAGAGTAGACAAGTAGAAAAGCATCACATTCCGGAAGTTCTAGGTCCGCCGAGGGGTTTGACGTGTCCACGAGATGAACATTGAGGTCTCTCCCAACAACATTAAACTTGCCCTGTTTCTTCTTCTCCTTCCTCCGTGATTTGTTGGTGAGTTCAATCCAGTTCTTGAGCAGTCTGCAGGATACCGTTGACTTGCCAAGACCTTTAGCTCCAAGCACGGCGATTGTGAGGGACTCTTTCTTTCCCTCTGAGGGTACATCTGAAGACAATGTGAAGTTTCTGGACATGTCTGCTGTTAGGAGAAGCCTTCAGAGTGCGTTGTTCATCAGCTCTTGCCCTCTATATATACGGTTCGTCAATGTGGGCGCATTTAAAAATCCATGGTGCTTTGAAATATAATTAACAACGAGGCCCTTGATATGAATACATATCAGAAAGTTGTCACGTTTTGATCATTAATAAGTCGAGTGTCTTTCTTCTGTTGATGTTTATCACAAGTCACTACATCAGCAATAGATTGATACTACTCAACGAATATAATGCTGCCTTCGGTTGTAAAAAAACACATTTCAAAGACCAAAGCTTATATGAAAAATATATTTTGTGCCTTTATTGTAATATCACTTTTCTATCATCCAATTGTTGGAGCGTCAATTGTCAGTAGAAGAAAACTGCGAGATGTTCATGAAGGATGCATGATTTATCCTTTAGATATACAATGTAATATACACTCAACCGTAAAAAAACACTACTGAAAAGAGAAAAATCCTTCAGAAGTCACTTGAAATAAATTTGAAATTTCAAATCATTATCTTTGAATATTTCTGAGAAACACACATTTTAAGATATCCTTAAAATCATTGTTTCCAAATCTCCTTAACTGGACGCGATTTGAGATTAAAAAGGACCTTTTTTGGCATGGTTTTTGTCATCCTGAAGTGTAGACGCATAAACAAAACTAAAAAGTCCAAGAATATTTTTTTATTTTGAAAACCTTTTTTTTAATTAAATTCCTACGTTTTATTATTTTTGTAGCTTAAATGCCCAACATTCTGGTCTTTGAAAACGAAAATTCAACATTTGAACTCGTTTTTCATCGGCAAAATATTGTTTTTTGTTACATTGTTTCATATTGGTAAAGAGATAAAAACATAACTTATACATGCTACTATTAGACCACTGTTGTGTTAACTTGAGTTATACTATATATCATAGGCCACATATGAAACTGCATACAATTATGATTACAATATTATGATTAATAATGCAGCTGATTGTTTAAACACTTCAAAAGATCTGTTAACCTCACCTTAGATTGATGAAATTACACAGTACTCATTTACATGAATATACTATTCAAGGTGAGATTGAACGCTGTTATTTTTTCTTTTTTGTAAATACCTAGAGAATATTTGATGATCATAATTGGATTGAATACGCCAATAACTATTGTATTTCTTAGCGTATTTGGAAGTTCTTATTTCGTTTGCCGTGAAGTTGATATTATATATTTACACAGCACGACTCGATGGTATGTACATGGTATTCGTCGGCAAATATTACACAGTCATTCTTTTACAATTTTCGTTATCCCAAAGGGTATTGTTCTTATTCACAGATTAATATATGTCAGTATATGTGTCACTGGGTCACAAGAACACACGAACACACGTACCTTTGATTATCGTTGACCTTTGATGTCAATGTCTGGCACTTTCTCTGCAATTAAGTATATTTATCACACATTTAAAATTTCTGTTTACCCATGGACACTGACCTTAGTCATAGATAAATCTATAGATGCAAGTGTGCCACTGGGTCACACATATATCTATCTTTGATTATCACTGAAAGTTCTCACTTTTTCTTCTCATTTGCATAGTCATATTACCAATTAACATTACCAACCCACATCTTTTTTTTGTCTGAAACAGGTAAGTAAACAAATTGTGTTTGACTAATAATGCGCTCCATTGTCCAATTTTTCATCTTAAATCTTGATTTATTCACGTTTATATCGTCACTTTACTGAATTAATATTAATTATCAGCAACAATCAGTACTTATCGATAAAATAACACCATTTATAATGTTTGAAATCATGTAATACCTTTTAGCTGGAACTAACGAACCATTGGTGTTAATGCAATGATATTAGTTCAGTTCTCTACTGCAGTCAAAATTGCAGAGCCCCTGTCAGGATTCGAACCAAGGACCAGAACACACTAACCACTGCGCATACCCGCAAATGAAGTTATCAGAAAACTGTTTAAGATTTGTTGTGTAATCGTTCACAATGGTACGCACTAGAGTGTGTGGCATGGAATTGCAAAATTACGAAATTTTAGGTCGAAAATGTCATACAAAGCGTTCTACAATGGTACGCACAGATCCCTAACCCAAAGGGTACAATGATTGCAAGAAAGTGCCATGAGCTGACATATAATTTTAAGTTTGAGAAGAGATATTTTATACAGTTAGTTCTTCAAGACGAATGTCTGGAAGACCTATTGTTATTATCCGGATTTTTTTCCTTTTCCTCTTCTTATCAATATTTGCAGGATTTGGTGATGTGGATTCTGAAGTAACGGCTTGCCCTATTTGCATGAAATGTTTAGGCATGATAGCCTGTAACAAAAACTAGCCCTGTACGTCGGCCGATTTTTAATTTTCGACTTCTTTCTTGAGTTATTTCACCTGGAAGTGAAAACTTCAAACCTTAATAGCTCAAAAACTAATCAAGATATTTTCACGAAACTTTCCCTTTCACTGTTTTGAAAATCTTCTCCTAAATAACGGCAATACATACAGCTATGTATCATAGCTCTATGTGGAACTGAATAACTGCTGAACAACATTAAATCGCCCGATTTTGGAATTTCGATTTGGTATTTGAGGAATTCTCCTTTGAAAATTGTCATTTTTAAAAAGGGAGAATTTCGGCCTCCTGTTCAAAGGGGCAATACTCTGTAGGAAATGAAGATATGTCAAAGATGCTTATTGCAATATAATCCAGATACGTTACGGAACATTTCTGTTGAACATCTATATCATTTAAAAATTGATAGTTTTGCCACAATTTAACCATTGGCCCAAAAATATGAAATTCTGTGATTTTGAGACTTTTCTAAGGCTATATTCTTTGGAGAATTTTCGATCGTAAACCAATGAAGATACGTAATTTATTCATTACAATAACGTTTATGCATGTATATGTCATAGCTTATGTGTTATAAATCATAGAAGATTGTCATTTTTCAGCAAACGTATAAGGATCATAACTGCCTAACTAATTATGCAATTTTAATTCTATTCACAGCGTCGTATACACAATTGCAAGAGCAACAACGTTTATGTTGCACCCTTACATCGAAAAGTTGATAGTTAAGCTCCAATTATCGGAAACGTTGTCTAGAGATCCAAATTTAATCATTTTTGAGTATTTTTGTGAATATTCAGAAGAATACAACGTAATACTTATGTATGCAACTTAATGATGAGAAGCTTTGCTGGAAATTAAAGCACAACATTTTCTATCTTACACCTTATCATGAAAATATTAACCATTTTGTCTTAATCGTGAGAAAGATCATGTAGGGGTCCATTAAAGAAACATCAAGGATGTTGATGAACAACAAAAATTTTCCAAAAATCTATCTCAGTGAAATTAATACACTTAATTTTCCCAAATTTTTTTCAACCTAAAATAAGCCGAGGAATTGCATTAATTAGTAATGGTGTTTTCCAGTCTAAATATAGATCCAGTCTATTATTTTCAAGCGCAAAGCATTATGGTCTAGCTCACACACAGTAAACAAAGACACAGAAGAATAACAAAAATTATGAGCAATGAAAGAAATCGAAATATATACATTTTTGGCGGTTATTTATTTACCATTTCATTTAACTATGTATTTGCTACAGATATTGGAATAATTGTTTTACCCAACTAGGGATTTCTCTTGAATTTTAAAATGAACGAGAGTAAAAATTTGTTATAATTTGCTGGTCTTATCTCAATAAAAAGTACATTAAACAGGCACTAATTTGTATATTCTCAGGACATTTAGAAACATTGTTTGTAAAGCAATCGTCACATTCAGTAATGTGTGACAAGGGTTACTTGCAAGAGAGACACGTGCAGCACGTGCAGCACATGGGTTGTTATGGCGACTTGCGCTAGAGACGAGCCTTCATGCTTCGGAAGCGCTAACTGTTTGTGTAGTACGTTTTACGCAAAAAAGGGGATTTTGTTTATATGACGTCAGATACCCTTAGCGCTCGCTACTCGAAGTGGTACTTCTCTTTGAAACCAAATTGCATTACATTGTCGTGATATGGAAATTAATTAACATATGCCATGTTGTAGATAAAAGATTTCTCTGGCAAATGACGTAATAAGTATCTTTTCCAAAAATTATTTTTAATTTGAAACACTAACATCCTTGATGGCTCTTTAATAACCCATTGTTTCATATTCAGATGGTCATTGTTTTTTCGAGATTTTTTTTTATTACAAAAAACACTGAAGATAGAGACATGTTTGATAGCTCATTTTAAAGCAGAGAAACTGGTGAATAACCGAGAGTCCAACATGGAGTTCAAGGTCAAGCAGAAGTCTTGAAAAGACCCAAGTATTGACGCGTCAATCCTAATTTGAATATATTTTTGAATATACTGCCTCTTATAAGACTCTGCATGTTTTAGCATTTCATTGTAAATATTGTCTTTCATAAATTGCTGAGCGATTGGATGTACTATAAACATGTGAAACATTAGTGGAATAGTCTGTCTGTACCAAAACACTCTCACGTGACCTACATTTTTTAGTTTGACCTACGAGGAAATCTCTCAAATTAATTGCATTGTTAATATAAATGGCTATATTTCTCACAACAATTTAATTACCAGTTGCCATGGGCATATTGATTTTAAAAATAGTAGAATATGATACGGTAAATGCAAAAATCTTAGATATGATGACATTTCCATACATGTAATTTTATGACATTTACATGCATAAAATTCATTTCCAATAAGCTTAAGGCTATCTTTTAACACAAAATAAGATTTTGCGCTGGGTACATCATATTCTTGTTGTCCATACATTATGTGAATCCATCTATTCTAAGAAAGTGTGGAAAGAGTTAGTAAAAAGGCTGGATTTGAGATTGAATTGAACTGTTCTATATTTCACACGGTGTCACCGATCAATTGCAGGACTTGGGTAGTGTATACTGTTCGTACTTTTGCTGGATTATATGCTACATGGGTATAAGAGGTAACTACAAAGCTGATTCCCCGGCTAAATCACTTTAAACTTTAAAGTTACATCCATTGTGTTGTTGGGGGTCAAATATGACAAACGTTATAAATGGTCTTATTTTATCGAGATGTACCAACTGTTACTGAAAACAACCATTTTAATGATACTCGACGTAGTATATTGCAATATGAAGGTAAAAGTAGTGATTTTTGATCGAAAACCGGACAATGCACTGCGTGTGCCGCGCGCCAATGAGTCAAACGTAATATTGGAATCTTATTTGCACCAGACAAAATAAAAAAAATTGGTTTATAATGTTCAAAAGGTCATATAACTACTGTGCATGTAAATAGTACGTTCACTTTCGGTTTCTACTCATGCATAATGATGTTCCTCTATTTTAATTGGAAACTAGTAATTATAATATGTTTGGCGATTGGGGATGAATATGCAAGCTAAGTGAATTTATTTGTATTGTAAACAGCACATATGGTGTGTGGAACGTATTAAAGCCAAATAAAATTTTATAAAACACAATGGATGCACCTTTAAACACTCCCTTTACATTTATGTTTAACGTGAAATAATGTTGGAAGTTTCGATTGGACCATTTAAACATTAAACTTCACACTTTCAAAAATCATTTGGGAAATACATCACTCTTTTACCCGACATACAGCTTGTGTCCTATGACAATATGATATTGGACACACTCGTCTTTTCAAGGGCGAAAACTAGCCCCTTAATGTGTATCCTGTCAGTGTTCCTTAAATATCATAAACATAATGTCAGTTCGGTGAAAATCGCAATTTAAATTGTTTAGAGGCATTGGCGGTTTTTCCTCCTACTCAAATTTGTGATATCATGATTCAAAGAACAATCAGCAACTGTTTTCTTTATAAAGACTTTTCAGTTTAAATGGTGGGAGAAAACGATTATCAAAGAAATACACCAGATAACAAAACAACTGCATTCAAGAACAGGATATATTTATTAAGTTCAAATCAAGTATGGCAAAGAAACAACGAATACAAAAATAGACTTTTGTAAAAACAACTGTTTGTTTGAACACTATATATATTATAAGCAAATAAATAAGTTACTAAAGTACGAAAACAGTAACAATGAACTTGGCTTCCATTTTTTCTTAAAACACATAAACATGGTTTTACTTGCAAATAACTCTTGTGAGGTTGACAGCCCATCCTCTGCATTGCACATAATCATATTCATATAGATCACAAATTACAAAATCCATTCACAATACATGTACAGGTTGCCATAACCATAAATCAAACGTAATCTTAGATTCTGTCATTTACCTTAAAGATACGCAAATGTTTGGACAATCTAATCCATCTTTTCTTTTTAGAGATATTCTTCTTATCAGCCGTGACAGCTGATGATTTAGAAGCATCTTTCTTCTGAACCTCACATTCATGAACATTTGTATCTGTTCTGACCAGCTCTAAATTTCTGACCGATGATTTGATTAAGATTTTTTCGAGAAGACCTTGAGTTGACAAGTCGTTTTCTGCTGAAATTTCCAAATGACTATGATTACATCTCTCAGTGACCTTGAAATGTCTGGAACACCTTGCCATAACCTCAACTGAACCAGCAATGTCTGTCTTGTTGGCGACAAAAATTATGGGAACATCTTCATCAGCAGCTTGCAAGATGTGTTCTCGAGCATCACAGGCCGACTGAAATGAATCATCATCCACCATAGAGTAGACAAGAAGAAAAGCATCACATGCCGGAAGTTCTAGGTCTGCCGGGAGTTTTGACGTGTCCACGAAATGAACATTGAGGTCTCTCCCAACAACATTAAACTTGCTCCGTGGTTTGTTGGTGAGTTCAGTCCAGTTCTTGAGCAGTCTGCAGGATACCGTGGACTTGCCAACACTTTTAGCTCCAAGGATGGCGATTGTGAGGGACTCTTTCTTTCCCTCTGAGGGTACATCAGAAGACAATGTAAAGTTCCTGGACATGTCTGCTGTTAGGAGAAGCCTTCAGAGTGCGTTGATTATCAGCTCTGGCCCTCTTTATATACGGTTCGTCAGTGTGGGCGCATTTAAAAATCCATGATGCTTACAAAAACAGTGAACAATGTGGCTCCTAATGTGGATATCATATCAGAAAGTTGTCACGATTTAGGAAGTGTTTTAATTCGCTTAATGTTTATCACAAGGCATTGCTCATCACTTCTAAACTTAGTTACGCCTGCACACTGCTAAGTATGTCCGCTGTTAGAAAAAGCCTCCATAGTACGTTGATTGTCGGCTCTGGCCCTCTATATATACGAATCTTCAATGTGGGTGCATTTAAAAGTCCATGGTGCTTTGAAATATAATTAACAACGAGGCCCTTTATGATGCTTACAAGCACAGTGAACAATGCATAACTTATACATAGTACTATTAGACCACTATTGTGATAACTTGAGTTATGCTTTATATCATAGGCCACATATGATTGTTCACACTTCCTAAGATCTTGTAACCTCACCTTAGATTGTTGAAATTACACAGTATTCATTTACATAGATATACTATTCAAGGTGAGATTGAACGCTTTTATCTTTTCATATTTGTAAATACCTAGAGAATATTTGATGATCATAATTGGATTGAATACACCAATAAGTAGTGTATTTCTTAGCATATTTGGAAGTTCTTATTTCGTTTGCCGTGAAGTTGATATTATATATTTACACAGCAGACTCGATGGTATGTACATGGCATTTGACGGCAAATATTACACAGTCGTTCTTTTTACAATTTTCGTTATCCCAAACGGTATTGTTCTTATTCACAGATTAATATATGTCACGATATGTGTCACTGGGTCACAAGAACACACGTACCTTTGATTATCGTTGACCTTTGATGTCAATGTCTGGCACTTTCTCTGCAATTAAGTATATTTATCACACATTTAAATTTTCTGTTTACCCATGGACACTGACCTTAGTCATAGATAAATCTATAGATGCAAGTGTGCCACTGGGTCACACATATATCTATATTTGATTATCACTGAAAGTTGTCACTTTTTCTGCTCATTTATCCCAAATGTGATTTTCATAGTCATATTACCAATTAACATTACCAACCCACATCTTTTTTTTGTCTGAAACAGGTAAGTAACCAAATTGTGTTTGACTAATAATGCGCTCCCTTGTCCAATTTTTCATCTTAAATCTTGATTTATTCACGTTTATATTGTCACTTTACTGAATTAATATTAATTATCAGCAATAATCAGTATTTATCGATAAAATAACACCATTTATAATGTTTGAAATCATGTAAAACCTTTTAGCTGGAACTAACGAACCATGGTTGTTAATGCAATGAAATTAGTTCAGTTCTCTACTGCAGTCAAAATTGCAGAGCCCCTGTCAGGATTCGAACAAAGGACCCGAACGCACTAACCACTGCGCATACCCGCAAATGAAGTTATCAGAAAACTATTTAAGTTTTGTTGTGTAATCGTTCACAATGGTATGCACTAGAGTGTGTGGCATGGAATTGCAAAATTAAGAAATTTTAGGTCGAAAATGTCATACAAAGCCCAGCAATAGTGCGCATGTAAAGCGTTCTGCAATGGTACGCACAGGTCCCTAACCCAAAGGGTACAATGAATGCAAGAAAGTGCCATGAGCTGACATAGAATTTTAAGTTTGAGAAGAGATATTTTATATATTTAGGTCTTCTAGACGAATGTCTGGAAGACCTATTGTTATTATCCGGATTTTTTTCCTTTTTCTCTTCTTATCATTATTTGCAGGATTTGGTGATGTGGATTCTGAAGTAAGGGCTTGGCCGATTTGCATGAAATGTTTAGGCATGATAGCCTGTAACAAAAACTAGCCCTGTATGTCGGGCGATTTTTTAAACTAATCAAGATATTTTCACGAAACTTTCACTTTCACTGTTTTGAAAATCTTCTCCTAAACAACAGCAATACATACAGCTATGTATCATAGCTCAATGTGAAGCTGAATAACTGCTGAATAACGTAAAATCGCCCGATTATGGAATTTCGATTTGGTAAAAATTCATTTCCAATAAGCTTTAGGCTATCTTTTTATACAGAATGTGAATTTTTGCGCTGGGTACATCATATTCTTGTTGTCCATGTATTATGTGAATGCATATATTCAAAGAAAGTGTGGAAAGAGTTAGCAAAATGGCTGGATTTGAGATTGGATTGAACTGTTCTATATATCACACGGTGTCACCGATCAAATGCAGAACTTGGGTAGTGTATATTGTTCGTACTTTTGCTGGATTATATGCTACATGGGTATAAGAGGTAATAACAAAGCTGACTCCCCGGCTAAATCAGTTTTAACTTTAAACACTCCCTATACAGTTATGTTTAACGTAAAATAATGTTGGAAGTTTCGATTGAACCACAAAAACATTAAACTTCACACTTTCCAAAATCATTTGGGAAATACATCACTCTTTTACCCAACATGAAGCTTGCGTCGTACGACAATATGATATTGGACACACTCGTCTTTTCAAGGGCGAAAACTAGCCCCTTAATGTGTATCCTGTCAGTGTTCCGTAAATATCATATGTACATTATGTCAGTTCGGTGAAAATCACAATTTAAATTGTTTAGAGGCATTGACAGTTTTATCTTTCTTATTAATTTTAATCCTCAAGTTTCGGATATCATGATTCACAGAACAATCAGAAACTGTTTTCTTCATAAAAGAAAAATATTATCAGAGAATTACACCAGATAACAAAACAACTGCATTCAAGAACAGGATATATTTATTAAGTTCAATTCAATTTTGGTAAATGAATACAAAAATAGACTTTTGTAAAAACAACTGTTTGTTTGAACACTATATATATTAAAAGCAAATAAATAAGTTACTAAAGTACAAAAACAGTAACAATGAACTTCGCTTCCATTAAAAATGTTTTACTTGCAAATAACTCTTGTATGGTTGACATTCCATCTTCTGCATTGCACACTTTCGGCTCAAGGAATGAAGATTTGCCCACTCAAATCATACATTGCGTTTATGAGAGTCCAATAATTGCATTATATCAATGGAAAACCTGTTATTTATGGCCATAACCATAAATCAAACGTAATCTTAGATTCTGTTCTTTACCTTAAAGAAACGCAAAAGTTTGGGCGATCTAATCCATCTTTTCTTTTTAGAGATATTCTTCTTATCAGCCGTGACAGCTGATGATTTAGAAGCATCTTTCTTCTGCACCTCACATTCATGAACATTCGTATCTGTTGTGTCCAGCTCTAAACTTCTGACCGATGATTTGATTAAGATTTCTTCGAGAAGACCTTGAGTTGACAAGTCGGTTTCTGCTGAAATTTCCAAATGACTATTATTCCATCCTTCAGTGACCTTGAAATGTCTGGAACACCTTGCCATAACCTCAACTGAACAACCAATGTCTGTCTTGTTGGCGACAAAGATTATGGGAACATCTTCATCAGCAGCTTGCAAGATGTGTTCTCGAGCATCACAGGCCGATTGAAATGAATCATCATCCACAATAGAGTAGACAAGAAGAAAAGCATCACATGCCGGAAGTTCTACGTCTTCCGAGAGTTTTGACGTGTTCACGAGATGAACATTGAGGTCTCTCCCAACAACATTAAACTTGCCCTGTTTCTTCTTCTCCTTCCTCCGTGATTTGTTGGTGAGTTCAGTCCAGTTCTTGAGCAGTCTGCAGGATACCGTGGACTTGCCAACACCTTTAGTTCCAAGCACGGCGATTGTGAGGGACTCTTTCTTTCCCTCTGAGGGTACATCTGAAGACAATGTGAAGTTCCTGGACATGTCTGCTGTTAGAAGAAGCCTTCAGAGTGCGTTGATTATCAGCTCTGACCCTCTATTTATACAGTTGTTCAATGTGGGCTCATTTAAAAATCCATGATGCTTACAAAAACAGTGAACAATGTGGCTCCTAATGTGGATATCATATCAGAAAGTTGTCACGATTTAGGAAGTGTTTTAATTATCTTAATGTTTATCACATGGCATTGCTCATCACTTCTAAACTTAGTTACGCCTGCACACTGCTAAGTATGTCCGCTGTTAGAAAAAGCCTCCATAGTACGTTGATTGTCGGCTCTGGCCTTCTATATATACGAATCTTCAATGTGGGTGCATTTAAAAGTCCATGGTGCTTTGAAATATAATTAACAACAAGGCCCTTTATGATGCTTACAAGCACAGTGAACAATGCATAACTTATACATAGTACTATTAGACCACTATTGTGATAACTTGAGTTATGCTATATATCATAGGCCACATATGATTGTTCACACTTCCTAAGATCTTGTAACCTCACCTTAGATTGTTGAAATTACACAGTATTCATTTACATAGATATACTATTCAAGGTGAGATTGAACACTATTATCTTTTCATATTTGTAAATACCTAGAGAATATTTGATGATCATAATTGGATTGAATACACCAATAAGTAGTGTATTTCTTAGCGTATTTGGAAGTTCTTATTTCGTTTGCCGTGAAGTAGATATTATATATTTACTCAGCTCGACTCGAAGGTATGTACATGGTATTCGTCGGCAAATATTACACGATCATTACTTTTACAATTTTCGTTATCCCAAAGGGTATTGTTCTTATTCACAGATTAATATATGTCACGATATGTGTCACTGGGTCACAAGAACACACGTACCTTTGATTATCGTTGACCTTTGATGTCAATGTCTGGCACTTTCTCTGCAATTAAGTATATTTATCACATATTTAAAATTTCTGTTCACCCATGGACACTGACCTTAGTCATAGATAAATCTATAGATGCAAGTGTGCCACTGGGTCACACGTATATCTATCTTCGATTATCACTGAAAGTTGTCACTTTTTCTGCTCATTTATCCCAAATGTGATTTTCATAGTCATATGACCAATTAACATTACCAACCCACATCCTTTTTTTTGTCTGAAACAGGTAAGTAACCAAATTGCGTTCGACTAATAATGCGCTCCATTGTCCAATTTTTCATCTTAAATCTTGATTCATTCACGTTTATATTGTCACTTTACTGAATTAATATTAATTAATTATCAGCAACTATCAGTACTTTTCGATAAAATTAAGTATATTTATCACACATTTAAAATGTCTGTTTACCCATGGACACTGATCTTAATCATAGATAAATCTATAGATGCAAGTGTCCCACTGGGTCACACGTATATCTATCTTTGATTATCACTGAAAGTTGTCCCTTGTTAATATAAATGGCTATATTTTTCACAACAATTGTGTTGCCATGGGCATATTGATTTTAAGAATAGTAGGATTTGATACGGTTAATGCACAAATCTTAGATTTGATGACATTTCAATACATGTAATTTTATGACATTTACATGCATAAAATTCACTTTCAGAAAACTTTAGGCTATCTTTTAATACAAAATATGATCTTTTTGCGCTGGGTACATCATATTCTTGTTGTCCATGTATTATGTGAATGCATCTATTCTAAGAAAGTGTGAAAAGAGTTAGCAAAATGGCTGGATTTGAGATTGGATTGAACTGTTCTATATATCACACGGTGTCACCGATCAAATGCAGAACTTTGGTAGTGTATATTGTTCGTACTTTTGCTGGATTCAAGAACAGGATATATTTATTAAGTTCAAATCAATTTTGGCAAAGAAACAACGAATACAAAAATAGACTTTTGTAAATTGTTTAGAGGCATTGACGGTTTTTCCTTTTTAATTCATTTTTGGACAACTGAAACACCGCTGACTCAAATGTGTGATATCATGATTCACAGAACAATCAGAAACTGTTTTCTTCATTAAAGAAAAAGATTATCAGAGAAATACACCAGATAACAAAACAACTGCATTCAAGAACAGGATATATTTATTAAGTTCAATTCAATTTTGGTAAATGAATACAAAAATAGACTTTTGTAAAAGCAACTGTTTGTTTGAACACTATATATATTATAAGCAAATAAAAAGGTTACGAAAGAACTAAAACAGTAACAATGAACTTGGCTTCCATTTTGTCTTAAAACACATAAAAATGATTTTACTTGCAAATAACTCTTGTAAGGCTGACAGCCAATGCTCTGCATTGCACATAATCATATTCATATAGATCACAAATTACAAAATCCATTCACAATACATAACCATAAATCAAACGTAATCTTAGATTCTGTCATTTACCTTAAAGATACGCAAAAGTTTGGACAATCTAATCCATCTTTTCTTTTTAGAGATATTCTTCTTATCAGCCGTGACAGCTGATGATTTGGAAGCATCTTTCTTCTGAACCTCACATTCATGAACATTCGTATCTGTTGTGTCCAGCTCTAAACTTCTGACCGATGATTTGATCAAGATTTCTTCGAGAAGACCTTGAGTTGACAAGTCGGTTTCTGCTGAAATTTCCAAATGACTATGATTCCATCTTTCAGTGACCTTGAAATGTCTGGAACACCTTGTCATAACCTCAACTGAACCAACAATGTCTGTCTTGTTGGCAACAAAGATTATGGGAACATCTTCATCAGCAGCTTGCAATATGTGTTCTCGAGCATCACAGGCCGATTGAAATGAATCATCATCCACCATAGAGTAGACAAGAAGAAAAGCATCACATGCCGGAAGTTCTAGGTCTGCCGGGAGTTTTGACGTGTCCACGAGATGAACATTGAGGTCTCTCCCAACAACATTAAACTTGCCCTGTTTCTTCTTCTCCTTCCTCCGTGATTTGTTGGTGAGTTCAGTCCAGTTCTTGAGCAGTCTGCAGGATACCGTGGACTTGCCAACACTTTTAGCTCCAAGCACGGCGATTGTGAGGGACTCTTTCTTTCCCTCTGAGTTGACATCTGAAGACAATGTGAAGTTCCTGGACATGTTTGCTGTGTAACGGGATTGGGTTATTTTTAGCATTTATATCGTTAGTTATTGGTTTCTGGGTAATATATTATTAAATTAGGATGTTTACGGTGTTATTGGGAATGGGATGCGCCCGCTGCAGGGTATAAAACGAGCGATGCTCGCCTTAGGCATTGTCTTGCTTGGTATTTCGAAGCAATAGGTGAGAACTCGTTTCGATGTGAAACGCCGTCCCGCTTGTCTTGTGACTAGACAACTGTAACTTGTTCTGCGATTGAACACAATTGTTCTGTGATTGAACGGCACCTGTTTCGATTTGAAACGATTGACCCACTTCCATAGCGTAGCGTAGCACTAGATAGATTAATTATATGTAGACGTAGGAATAGGTAATTAACTAGTGTATGTAGGCTAGGGTGGTTTGGGGGGAAATATTATGTAGGATTAGAGTTTTGTTAAAGTTGGGTTATGATTAGAAACCGGGATGGGGGTGGAATTTAACTGTTTTTACTACCGCTGTTACCAGCGTTAGTTTCCAGGAATTTATAGTGGTTGATTCATTTTGTTAGCTTCCCGGAATTATTTATGCATATGTTGCTGATATTTTGTTGAGTTTGATGTCTTTGGAATAAAATTGAGAACGGTAATATATTTGTATGTTGTTGATCACACGCTACATCTCGAAACGGGATGCAGCGAGGTTTATGAGTTGAAGTGACCTGTTGGTTGAAAGTTCACATGTTAATTTAACAAGCTGGTCAAGGACACCTGGTTTCAAGATATATACACACGGTTAAAATCACACAACGCAAAGTAGAATCACACAGTTAATATATTCTCTTGAATCAGGGCGGAAACCTCGTCTGTTACAGCTGTTAGGAGAAGCCTTCAGAGTGCGTTGATTATCAGCTCTGGCCCTCTATATATACGATTCTTCAATGTGGGTGCATTTAAAAATCCATGGTGCTTTGAAATATAATTAACAACGAGGCCCTTAATATGAATACATATCAGAAAGTTGTCACGTTTTGATCATTAATAAGTCGAGTGTTTTTCTTCTGTTGATGTTTATCACAAGTCTCTACATCAGCAATAGATTGATACTACTCAACGAATCTAATGCTGCCTTCAGTTGTAAAAAAAAAACATTTCAAAAACCAAAGCCCAATGAAAATATATTTTGTGCCTTTATTGTAATATCACTTTTCTATCATCCAATTGTTGCAGCGTCGATTGTCAGGAGAAGAAAAACTGCGAGATGTTCATGAAGGATGCATGATTTGTCCTTTAGATATAATATACACTCAACCGTAAAAAACACTGCTGAAACAGAGAAAAATCCTTCAGAAGTCACTTAAAATAAATTTGAAATTTCAAAACATTATCTTTAAATATTTCTTAGAAACACACATTTTAAGATATCCTTAAAATCATTGTTTCCAAATCTCCTTAACTGGACACGATTTGAGATTAAAAAGAGCCTTTTATGGCTTGTTTTTTTGTCATCCTTAAGTGTAGACGCATAAACAAAACTAAAAAGTCCAAGAATATTTGTTTATTTTGAAAACCTTTTTTTTATTAATTAAATTTCTACGTTTTATTAATTTGTAGCTTAATGCCCATCATTCTGGTCTTTGAAATAGAAAATTCAACATTTGAACTCGTTTTTCGTTTATTTATTTTTTTACATTGTTTAATATTGGTAAAGAGATAAAAACATAACTTATACATGGTACTATTAGACCACTGTTGTGATAACTTGAGTTATGCTATATATCATAGGCCACATATGAAACTGCATACAATTATGATTACAATATTATGATTAATAATGCAGCCGATTGTTTAAACACTTCAAAAGATCTGTTAACGTCACCTTAGATTGATGAAATTACACAGTACCCATTTACATAAATATACTATTCAAGGTGAGATTGAACGCTATTATCTTTTCTTATTTGTAAATACCTAGAGAATATTTGATGATCATAATTGGATTGTATACGCCAATAACTATTGTATTTTTTAGCGTATTTGGAATTTCTTATTTCGTTTGCCGTGAAGTAGATATTATATATTTACAAAGCACGACTCGAAGGTATGTACATGGTATTCGACGGCAAATATTACACAGTCATTCTTTTTACAATTTTCGTTATCCCAAAGGGTATTGTTCTTATTCACAGATTAATACATGTCATGATATGTGTCACTGGGGCACAAGAACACACGTACATTTGATTATCGTTGACCTTTGATGTCAATGTCTGGCACTTTCTCTGTAATTAAGTATATTTATCACACATTTAAAATTTCTGTTTTCCCATGGACACTGACCTTAGTCATAGATAAATCTATAGATGCAAGTGTGCCACTGGGTCACACGTATATCTACGTATCTTTGATTATCACTGAAAGTTGTCACTTGTTAATACAAATGGCTATATTTTTCACAACAATTTGGTTGCCATGGGCATATTGATTTTAAGAATAGTAGGATTTGATACGGTAAATGCAAAAATCTTAGATTTGATGACATTTCCATACATGTAATTTTATGACATTTACATGCATAACATTCATTTCCAATAAGCTTTAGTCTATCTTTTAATACAAAATATGATATTTTTGCGCTGGGTACATCATATTCTTGTTGTCAATGTAGTATGTGATTGCATATATTCTAAGAAAGTGTGGAAATAGTTAGCTAAATGGCTGGATTTGAGATTGGATTGAACTGTTATATATATCACACGGTGTCACCGATCAATTGCAGGACTTGGGTAGTGTATATTGTTCGTACTTTTACTGGATTATATGCTACATGGGTATAAGAGGTAATAACAAAGCTGATTCCCCGGCTAAATCACTTTAAACACTCCCTATACATTTATGTTTAACGTAAAATAATGTTGGAAGTTTCGATTGGACCACAAAAACATTAAACTTCACACTTTCCAAAATCATTTGGGAAATATATCACTCTTTTACCCGACATACAGCTTGTGTCCTATGACAATATGATATTGGACACATTCGTCTTTTCAAGGGCGAAAACTAGCCATTTAATGTGTATCCTGTCAGTGTTCAGTAAATATCATATGTACATTATGTCAGTTCGGTGAAAATCACAATTAAAATTGTTTAGAGGCATTTTAATCCTCAAGTTTCGGATATCATGATTCATAGAACAATCAGAAACTGTTTTCTTCATAAAAGAAAAAGATTATCAGAGAAATACACCAGATAACAAAAGAACTGCATTCAAGAATAGGATATATTTATTAAGTTCAATTCAATTTTGGTAAATGAATACAAAAATAGACTTTTGTAAAAACAACTGTTTGTTTGAACACTATATATATTAAAAGGTAATAAATAAGTTACTAAAGTACAAAAAACAGTAACAATGAACTTCGCTTCCATTAAAAATGTTTTACTTGCAAATAACTCTTGTATGGTTGAGATTCCATCTTCTGCATTGCACACTTTCGGCTCAAGGAATGAAGATTTGCCCATTCAAATCATACATTGCGTTTATGAGAGTCCGATAATTGTATTTTATCAATGGAAAACTTGGTTATTTATGGCCATAACCATAAATCAGACGTAATCTTAGATTCTGTCCTTTACCTTAAAGAAACGCAAAAGTTTGTGCGATCTAATCCATCTTTTCTTTTTAGAGATATTCTTCTTATCAGCCGTGACAGCTGATGATTTAGAAGCATCTTTCTTTTGAACCTCACATTCATGAACATTTGTATCTGTTGTGTCCAGCTCTAAACTTCTGACTGATGATTTGATTAAAATTTCTTCGAGAAGACCTTGAGCGGACAAGTTGGTTTCTGCTGAAATTTCCAAATGACTATGATTCCAACTTTCAGTGACCTTGAAATGCCTGGAACACCTTGCCATGACCTCAACTGAACCAGCAATGTCTGTCTTGTTGGCAACAAAGATTATGGGAACATCACCAGCAGCTATAAAGATGAGTTCTCGAGCATCACAGGCCGATTGAAATGAATCATCATCCACAATAGAGTAGACAAGAAGAAAAGCATCACATGCCGGAAGTTCTAGGTCTGCCGAGACTTTTGACGTGTCCACGAGATGAACATTGAGGTCTCTCCCAACAACATTAAACTTGCCCTGTTTCTTCTTCTCCTTCCTCCGTGATTTGTTGGTGAGTTCAGTCCAGTTCTTGAGCAGTCTGCAGGATACCGTGGACTTGCCAACACTTTTAGCTCCAAGCACGGCGATTGTGAGGGACTCTTTCTTTCCCTCTGAGTTGACATCTGAAGACAATGTGAAGTTCCTGGACATGTTTGCTGTTAGGAGAAGCCTTCAGAGTGCGTTGATTATCAGCTCTGACCCTCTATATATACGATTCTTCAATGTGGGTGCATTTAAAAATCCATGGTGCTTTGAAATATAATTAACAACGAGGCCCTTAATATGAATACATATCAGAAAGTTGTCACGTTTTGATCATTAATAAGTCGAGTGTTTTTCTTCTGTTGATGTTTATCACAAGTCTCTACATCAGCAATAGATTGATACTACTCAACGAATCTAATGCTGCCTTCAGTTGTAAAAAAAAACATTTAAAAAACCAAAGCCCAATGAAAATATAGTTTGTGCCTTTATTGAAATATCACTTTTCTATCATCCAATTGTTGCAGCGTCAATTGTCAGAAGAAGAAAAACTGCGAGATGTTCATGAAGGATGCATGATTTGTCCTTTAGATATAATATACACTCAACCGTAAAAAACACTGCTGAAACAGAGAAACATCCTTCAGAAGTCACTTAAAATAAATTTGAAATTTCAAAACATTATCTTTAAATATTTCTGAGAAACACACATTTTAAGATATCCTTAAAATCATTCTTTCCAAATCTCCTTAACTGGACACGATTTGAGATTAAAAAGAGCCTTTTTTGGCTTGTTTTTTTGTCATGAGTGTAGACGCATTAACAAAACTAAAATGTCCAAGAATATTTTTGTATTTTGAAAACCTTTTTTTATTAATTAAATTTCTACGTTTTATTAATTTGTAGCTTAATGCCCATCATTCTGGTCTTTGAAAAAGAAAATTCAACATTTGAACTCGTTTTTCGTTTATTTATTTTTTTACATTGTTTAATTATTATTAGTTATGCTATATATCACAGGCCACATATGAAACTGCATATAATTATGATTACAATATTATGATTAATAATGTAGCCGATTGTTTAAACACTTCAAAAGATCTGGTAACCTCACCTTAGATTGATGAAATGACACAGTACTCATTTACATAATTGGATTGAATACACCAATAACTAGTGTATTTCTTAGCGTATTTGGAATTTCTTATTTCGTTTGCCGTGAAGTAGATATTATATATTTACACAGCACGACTCGATGGTATGTACATTGTATTCGACGGCAAATATTACACAGTCATTCTTTTTACAATTTTCGTTATCCCAAAGGGTATTGTTCTTATTCACAGATTAATATATGTCACGATATGTGTCACTGGGTCACAAGAACACACGTACCTTTGATTATCGTTGACCTTTGATGTCAATGTCTGGCACTTTCTCTGTAATTAAGTATATTTATCACACATTTAAAATTTCTGTTTACCCATGGACACTGATCTTAGTCATAGATACATTTATATATGCAAGTGTGCCACTGGGTCACACGTATATCTATCTTTGATTATCACTGAAAGTTGTCACTTTTTCTGCTCATTTATCCCAAATGTGATTTTCATAGTCATATGACCAATTAACATTATCAACCCACATTTTTTTTTTCTGAAACAGGTAGGTAACCAAATTGCGTTTGACTAATAATGCGCTCCATTGTCCAATTTTTCATCTTATATCTTGATTTATTCACGTTTATATTGTCACTTTACTGAATTAATATTAATTATCAGCAATAATCAGTACTTATCGATAAAATAACACCATTTATAATGTTTGAAATCATGTAAAACCTTTTAGCTGGAACTAACGAACCATGGGTGTTAATGCAACATAATTAGTTCAGTTCTCTACCGCAGTCAAAATTGCAGAGCCCCTGTCAGGATTCGAACCAAGGACCCGAACGCACTTACCACTGCGCATACCCGCAAATGAAGTTATCAGAAAACTATTTAAGATTTGTTGTGTAATCGTTCACAATGGTACGCACTAGAGTGTGTGGCTTGGAATTGCAAAATTACGAAATTTTAGGTCGAAAATGTCATACAAAGCCCAGCAATAGTGCGCATGTAAAGCGTTCTGCAATGGTACGCACAGGTCCCTAACCCAAAGGGTACAATGAATGCAAGAAAGTGCCATGAGCTGACATAGAATTTTAAGTTTGAGAAGAGATATTTTATATATTTAGATCTTCTAGACGAATGTCTGGTAGACCTATTGTTATTATCCGGATTTTTTTCCTTTTTCTCTTCTTATCATTATTTGCAGGATTTGGTGATGTGGATTCTGAAGTAAGGGCTTGGCCGATTTGCATGAAATGTTTAGGCATGATAGCCTGTAACAAAAACTAGCCCTGTATGTCGGGCGATTTTTTAAACTAATTAAGATATTTTCACGAAACTTTCACTTTCATTGTTTTGAAAATCTTCTCCTAAATAACGGCAATACATACAGCTATGTATCATAGCTCAATGTGAAGCTGAATAACTGCTAAATTACGTAAAATCGCCCGATTTTGGAATTTCGATTTGGTAAAAATTAATTTCCAATAAGCTTTAGGCTATCTTTTAATACAAAATATGATATTTTTTGCGCTGGGTACATCATATTCTTGTTGTCCCTATATTATGTGAATGTATCTATTCTAAGAAAGTGTGGAAAGAGTAAGCAAAATGGCTGGATTTGAGATTAGATTGAACTGTTCTATATATCACACGGTGTCACCGATCAATTGCAGAACTTGGGTAGTGTATATTGTTCGTACTTTTGCTGGATTATATGCTTCATGGGTATAAGAGGTAGTTACAAAGCTGATTCCCCGGCTAAATCACTTTAACCTTTAAACACTCCCTATACATTTATGTTTAACGTAAAGTAATGTTGGAAGTGTCCATTGCGCCACAAAAACATCAAACTTCACTCTTTCCAAAATCATTTGGGAAATACATCACTCTTTTACCCGACATGAAGCTTGTGTCCTACGACGATATGATATTGGACACACTCGTCTTTTCAAGGGCGAAAACTAGCCCCTTAATGTGTATCTTGTTAGTGTTTCTTAAATATCATATGTATATGTTTCTGTGTAAATGGTGAGAGAAATAAATAATCAGAGTAATACACATAATAACAAAACAACTGCATTCAAGAATAGGATATATTTATTAAGTTCAAATCAATTTTGGTAAATGAATACAAAAATAGACTTTTGTAAAAACAACTGTTTGTTTTAACACTATATATATTATAAGCAAATAAATAAGTTACTAAAGTACTAAAACAGTAACAATAAACTTGGCTTCCATTTTGTCTTAAAACACATAAACATGGTTTTACTTGCAAATAATTCTTGTAAGGTTGACAGCCCATCCTCTGCATTGCACATAATCATATTCATATAGATCACAAATTACAAATTCCATTCACAATACATGTACAGGTTGCCATAACCATAAATCAAACGTAATCTTAGATTCTGTTATTTACCTTAAAGATACGCAAAAGTTTGGGCAATCTAATCCATCTTTTCTTTTTAGAGATATTCTTCTTATCAGGCGTGACAGCTGAAGATTTAGAAGCATCTTTCTTCTGAGCCTCAGATTCATGAACATTTGTATCTGTTCTGTCCAGCTCTAAACTTCTGATCGATGATTTGATTAAGATTTCTTCGAGAAGACCTTGAGTTGACAAGTCGGTTTCTGCTGAAATTTCCAAATGACTATTATTCCATCCTTCAGTGACCTTGAAATGTCTGGAGCACCTTGCCATGACTTCAATTGAACCTGCAATGTCTGTCTTGTTGGCGACAAAGATTATAGGAACATCTTCATCAACTTGCAAGATGTGTTCTCGAGCATCACAGGCCGATTGAAATGAATCATCATCCACAATAGAGTAGACAAGAAGAAAAGCATCACATTCAGGAAGTTCTAGGTCCGCCGAGAGGTTTGACGCGTCCACGAGATGAACATTGAGGTCTCTCCAAACAACCTTAAACTTGCCCTGTTTCTTCTTCTCCTTCCTCTGTGATTTGTTGGTGAGTTCAATCCAGTTCTTGAGCAGTCTGCAGGATACCGTGGACTTGCCAACACCTTTAGCTCCAAGCACGGCGATTGTGAGGGACTCTTTCTTTCCCTCTGAGGGTACATCTGAAGACAATGTGAAGTTTCTGGACATTTCTGCTGTTAGGAGAAGCCTTCAGAGTGCGTTGTTCATCAGCTCTTGCCCTCTATATATACGGTTCGTCAATGTGGGCGCATTTAAAAATCCATGGTGCTTTGAAATATAATTAACAACGAGGCCCTTGATATGAATACATAACAGAAAGTTGTCATTTGTTAGTCGAGTGTCTTTCTTCTGTTGATGTTTATCACAAGGCACTACAGCAGCGATAGATTGATACTACACAACGGATCTAATGCTGCCTTCCGTTGTATTAAAATACACATTTCAAAGACCAAAGCTTATATGAAAAATATATTTTGTGCCTTTATTGTTATATCACTTTTCTATCATCCAATTGTTGCAGCGTCAATAGTCAGTAGAAGAAAAACTGCGAGATGTTCATGAAGGATGCATGATTTATCCTTTAGATATACAATGTAATATACACTCAACCGTAAAAAACACACGACTGAAACAGAGAAAAATCCTTCAGAAGTCACTTAAAATAAATTTGAAATTTCAAATTATTATCTTTAAATATTTCTGAGAAACACACATTTTAAGATATCCTTAAAATCGTTGTTTCCAAATTTCCTTAACTGGACGCGATTTGAGATTAAAAAGGACCTTTTTTGGCATGGTTTTTGTCATCCTGAAGCGTAGACGCATAAACAAAACTAAAAAATCCAAGAATATTTTTTTATTTTGAAAACCTTTTTTTATTATTTACATTTTTACGTTTTATTGATTTGTAGCTTAAATGCCCAACATTCTGGTCTTTGAAAAAGAAAATTCAACATTTGAACTCGTTTTTCGTTTATTTATTTTTTCACATTGTTTAATATTGGTAAAGAGATAAAAACATAACTTATACATGGTACTATTAGACCACTATTGTGATAACTTGAGTTATGCTATATATCACAGGCCACATATGAAACTGCATATAATTATGATTACAATATTATGATTAATAATGCAGCCGATTGTTTAAACACTTCAAAAGATCTGGTAACCTCACCTTAGATTGATGAAATGACACAGTACTCATTTACATAATTGAATTGAATACACTAATAACTAGTGTATTTCTTAGCATATTTGGAATTTCTTATTTCGTTTGCTGTGAAGTTGATATTATATATTTACACAGCACGACTCGAAGGTATGTACATGGTATTCGACGGCAAATATTACACAGTCATTACTTTTACAATTTTCTTTATCCCAAAGGGTATTGTTCTTATTCACAGATTAATATATGACACGATATGTGTCACTGGGTCACAAGAACACACGTACCTTTGATTATCGTTGACCTCTGATGTCAATGTCTGGCACTTTCTCTGCAATTAAGTATATTTATCACATTTAAAATTTCTGTTTACCCATGGACACTGATCTTAGTCATAGATAAATCTATAGATGCAAGCGTGCCACTGGGTCACACGTATATCTATCTTTGATTATCACTGAAAGTTGTCACTTGTTAATATAAATGGTTATATTTTTCACAACAATTTGGTTGCCATGCATGCATAAAATTCATTTCCAATAAGCTTTAGGCTATCTTTTAATACATAATATGATATTTTTGCGCTGGGTACATCATATTCTTGTTGTCCATGTATTATGTGAATGCATCTATTTTAAGAAAGTGTGGAAAGAGTTAGAAAAATGGCTGGATTTCAGATTGGATTGAACTGTTCTATATATCACACGGTGTCACCGATCAATTGCAGGACTTGGGTAGTGTATATTGTTCGTACTTTTGCTGGATTATATGCTTCATGGGTATAAGAGGTAATAACAAAGCTGATTCCCCGGCTAAATAACTTTAAACTATAAACACTCCCTATACAGTTATGTTTAAGGTAAAATAATGTTGGAAGGTTCGATTGGACCACAAAAACATCAAACTTCACACTTTCCAAAATCATTTGGGAAATACATCACTCTTTTTCCCGCCATGAAGCTTGTGTCCTACGACAATATGATATTGGACACGCTCGTCTTTCTCAAGGGCGAAAACTTGCCCCTTAATGTGTATCCTGTCAGTGTTCCGTAAATATCATATACATTATGTCAGTTCGGTGAAAATATCAATTTAAATTGTTTAGAGGCATTGACAGTTTTTCCTTTCTAATTAATTTGTGGTCAACTGAAACACCTTCTACTCGAGTTTCGGATATCATGATTCACAGAACAATCAGAAACTGTTTTCTTCATAAAAGAAAAAGATGATCAAAGAAATACACCAGTGTAAATGGTGAGAGAAATAAATCATCAGAGTAATACACATAATAACAAAACAACTGCATTCAAGAATAGGATATATTTATTAAGTTCAAATCAATTTTGGTAAATGAATACAAAAATAGACTTTTGTAAAAACAACTGTTTGTTTGAACACTATATATATTATAAGCAAATAAATAAGTTATTGCACATAATCATATTCATATAGATCACACATTACAAAATCCATTCACAATACATGTACAGGTTGCCATAACCATAAATCAAACGTAATCTTAGATTCTGTTATTTACCTTAAAGATACGCAAAAGTTTGGGCATTCTAATCCATCTTTTCTTTTTAGAGATATTCTTCTTATCAGCCGTGACAGCTGATGATTTAGAAGCATCTTTCTTCTGAACCTCACATTCATGAACATTTGTATCTGTTATGTCCAGCTCTAAATTTCTGACCGATGATTTGATTAAGATTTCTTTGAGAAGACCTTGAGTTGACAAGTCGGTTTCTGCTGAAATTTCACAATGACTATGATTCCATCTTTCAGTGACCTTGAAATGTCTGGAGCACCTTGCCATGACTTCAACTGAACCCGAAATGTCTGTCTTGTTGGCAACAAAGATTATAGGAACATCTTCATCAGCAGCTTGCAAGATGTGTTCTCGAGCATCACAGGCCGATTGAAATGAATCATCATCCACCATAGAGTAGACAAGAAGAAAAGCATCACATTCAGGAAGTTCTAGGTCTGCCGAGACTTTTGACGTGTCCACGAGATGAACATTGAGGTCTCTCCCAACAACATTAAACTTGCCCTGTTTCTTCTTCTCCTTCCTCCGTGATTTGTTGGTGAGTTCAATCCAGTTCTTGAGTAGTCTGCAGGATACCGTGGACTTGCCAACACCTTTAGTTCCAAGCACGGCGATTGTGAGTGACTCTTTCTTTCCCTCTGAGGGTACATCTGAAGACAATGTAAAGTTCCTGGACATGTTTGCTGTTAGAAGAAGCCTTCAGAGTTCGTTGATTATCAGCTCTGGCCCTCTATATACGATTCGTCATTGTGGGCGCATTTAACAATCCATGGTGCTTTGAAATATAATTAACAACGAGGCCCTTAATATGAATACATATCAGAAAGTTGTCACGTTTTGATCATTAATAAGTCGAGTGTTTTTCTTCTGTTGATGTTTATCACAAGTCACTACATCAGCAATAGATTGATACTACTCAACGAATCTAATGCTGCCTTCAGTTATGAAAAAAAAACATTTCAAAAACCAAAGTTTATATGAAAATATATTTTGTGCCTTTATTGTAATATTACTTTTCTATAATCCAATTGTTGGAGCGTCAATTGTCAGTGGAATAAAAACTGCGAGATGTTCATGAAGGATGCATGATTTATCCTTTAGATATAATATACACTCAACCGTAAAAAACACGACTGAAATAGAGAAACATCCTTCAGAAGTCACTTAAAATAAATTTGAAATTTCAAAACATTATCTTTGAATACTTCTGAGAAACACACATTTTAAGATATCCTTAAAATCATTGTTTCCAAATCTTTTTAACTGGACACGATTTGAGATTTAAAAGAGCCTTTTTTGGCTGGTTTTTTTGTCATCCTTAAGTGTAGACTCAATAACAATACTAAACAGTTTTATTAATTAAATTGTTACGTTATATTAATTTGTAGCTTAATGCCCAACATTCTAGTCATTGAAAAAGAAAATTCAACATTAAATTTTTTAACTCGTTTTTCATCGGCAAAATATATAAATTTGTTTACATTGTTTAATATTGGTAAAAAGGTGAATGCATAACTTATACATTGTACTATTAGACCACTGTTGTGATAACTTGAGTTATGCTATATATCATAGGCCACATATGAAACTGCATATAATTATGATTACAATATTATGATTAATAATGCAGCCGATTGTTTAAACACTTCAAAAGATCTGGTAACCTCACCTTAGATTGATGAAATGACACAGTACTCATTTACATAATTGGATTGAATACACTAATAACTAGTGTATTTCTTAGCGTATTTGGAATTTCTTATTTCGTTTGCCGTGAAGTTGATATTATATATTTACACAGCACGACTCGAAGGTATGTACATGGTATTCGACGGCAAATATTACACAGTCATTACTTTTACAATTTTCTTTATCCCAAAGGGTATTGTTCTTATTCACAGATTAATATATGACACGATATGTGTCACTGGGTCACAAGAACACACGTACCTTTGATTATCGTTGACCTCTGATGTCAATGTCTGGCACTTTCTCTGCAATTAAGTATATTTATCACATTTAAAATTTCTGTTTACCCATGGACACTGATCTTAGTCATAGATAAATCTATAGATGCAAGCGTGCCACTGGGTCACACGTATATCTATCTTTGATTATCACTGAAAGTTGTCACTTGTTAATATAAATGGTTATATTTTTCACAACAATTTGGTTGCCATGCATGCATAAAATTCATTTCCAATAAGCTTTAGGCTATCTTTTAATACATAATATGATATTTTTGCGCTGGGTACATCATATTCTTGTTGTCCATGTATTATGTGAATGCATCTATTTTAAGAAAGTGTGGAAAGAGTTAGAAAAATGGCTGGATTTCAGATTGGATTGAACTGTTCTATATATCACACGGTGTCACCGATCAAATGCAGGACTTGGGTAGTGTATATTGTTCGTACTTTTGCTGGATTATATGCTACATGGGTATAAGAGGTAATAACAAAGCTGATTCCCCGGCTAAATCCGTTTTAACTTTAAACACTCCCTATACAGTTATGTTTAACGTAAAATAATGTTGAAAGTTTCGATTGGACCACAAAAACATCAATCTTCACACTTTTCAAAATCATTTGGGAAATACATCACTCTTTTACCCAATATGATATTGGACACACTCGTCTTTTCAAGGGCGAAAACTAGCCCCTTAATGTGTATCCTGTCAGTGTTCCTTAAATATCATATACATTATGTCAGTTTGGTGAAAATCGCAATTTAAATTGTTTAGAGGCATTGACAGTTTTTCCTTTCTAATTAATTTTTGGACAACTGAAACACCCCATACTCAAGTTTTGGATATCATGATTCACAGAACAATCAGAAACTGTTTTCTTCATTAAAGAAAAAAAACTATCAAAGAAATACACCAGATAACAAAACAACTGCATTCAAGAATAGGATATATTTATTAAGTTCAAATCAATTTTGGTAAATGAATACAAAAATAGACTTTTGTAAAAACAACTGTTTGTTTGAACACTATATATTTTTTAAGCAAATAAATAAGTTACTACAGTTAAAAAACAGTAACAATAAACTTGGCTTCCATTAAAAATGGTTTTACTTGCAAATAACTCTTGTAAGGTTGACAGTCCATCCTCTGCATTGCACACTTTCGGCTCAAGGAATGAAGATTTGCCCATTCAAATCATTCATTGCGTTTAAGAGAGTCCGATAATTGCTCTTCATCAATGGAAAACCGGTTATTTATGGCCATAACCATAAATCAAACGTAATCTTAGATTCTGTCCTTTACCTTAAAGAAACGCAAAAGTTTGGGTGATCTAATCCATCTTTTCTTTTTACACATATTCTTCTTGTCAGCCGTGACAGCTGATGATTTAGAAGCATCTTTCTTCTGAACCTCACATTCATGAACATTTGTATCTGTTGTGTCCAGCTCTAAACTTCTGACCGATGATTTGATTAAGATTTCTTCGAGAAGACCTTGAGTTGACAAGTCGGTTTCTGCTGAAATTTCCAAATGACTATGATTCCATCTTTCAGTGACCTTGAAATGTCTGGAACACCTTGCCATAACCTCAACTGAACAAACAATGTCTGTCTTGTTGGCGACAAAGATTATAGGAACATCGTCATCAACTTGCAAGATGTGTTCTCGAGCATCAGAGGCCGATTGAAATGAATCATCATCCACCATAGAGTAGACAAGAAGAAAAGCATCACATTCCGGAAGTTCTAGGTCTGCCGAGACTTTTGACGTGTCCACGAGATGAACATTGAGGTCTCTCCCAACAACATTAAACTTGCCCTGTTTCTTCTTCTCCTTCCTCCGAGGTTTGTTGGTGAGTTCAGTCCAGTTCTTGAGCAGTCTGCAGGATACCGTGGACTTGCCAACACCTTTAGCTCCCAGAACGGCGATTGTGAGGGACTCTTTCTTTCCCTCTGAGTGGACATCTGAAGACAATGTGAAGTTCCTGGACATGTCTGGTGTTAGGAGAAGCCTTCAGTGTGCGTTGATCATCAGCTCTGGCCCTCTATATATACGATTCTTCAATGTGGGCGCATTTAAAAATCCATCGTGCTTTGAAATATAATTGACAACGAGGCCCTTAATATGAATACATATCAGAAAGTTTTCACGTTTTGATCATTTATTAGTCGAGTGTCTTTCTTCTGTTGATGTTTATCACAAGGCACTACATCAGCAATAGATTGATACTACTCAACGAATCTAATGCTGCCTTCAGTTGTAAAAAAACACATTTCAAAGACCAAAGCTTATATGAAAAATATATTTTGTGCCTTTATTGTAATATCACTTTTCTATCATCCAATTGTTGCAGCGTCAATTGTCAGTAGAAGAAAACTGCGAGATGTTCATGAAGGATGCATGATTTATCCTTTAGATATAATATACACTCAACCGTAAAAAACACGACTGAAATAGAGAAACATCCTTCAGAAGTCACTTAAAATAAATTTGAAATTTCAAAACATTATCTTTGAATACTTCTGAGAAACACACATTTTAAGATATCCTTAAAATCATTGTTTCCAAATCTCTTTAACTGGACACGATTTGAGATTTAAAAGAGCCTTTTTTGGCTGGTTTTTTTGTCATCCTTAAGTGTAGACTCATAAACAATACTAAACAGTTTTATTAATTAAATTGTTACGTTTTATTAATTTGTAGCTTAATGCCCAACATTCTAGTCATTGAAAAAGAAAATTCAACATTAAATTTTTTAACTCGTTTTTCATCGGCAAAATATATAAATTTGTTTACATTGTTTAATATTGGTAAAGAGATAAATGCTTAACTTATACATTGTTCTATTAGACCACTGTTGTGATAACTTGAGTTATGCTATATATCATAGGCCACATATGAAACTACATATAATTATGATTACAATATTGTGATTAATAATGCAGCCGATTGTTTAAACACTTCAAAAGATCTGTTAACCTCACCTTAGATTGATGAAATGACACAGTACTCATTTACATAATTGGATTGAATACACCAATAACTATTGTTTTTCTTAGCGTATTTGGAATTTCTTATTTCATTTGCCGTGAAGTTGATATTATATATTTACACAGCCTGACTCGATGGTATGTATATGGTATTCGACGGCAAATATTACACTGTCATTACTTTTACAATTTTCGTTATCCCAAAGGGTATTGTTCTTATTCAAAGATTAATATATGACACGATATGTGTCACTAGGTCACAAGAACACACGTACCTTTGATTATCGTTGACCTTTGATGTCGATGTCTGGCACTTTCTCTGCAGTTAAGTATATTTATCACACATTTAAAATTTCTGTTTACCCATGGACACTGACCTTAGTCATAGATAAATCTATAGATGCAAGTGTGCCACTGGGTCACACGTATATCTACGTATCTTTGATTATCACTGAAAGTTGTCACTTGTTAATACAAATGGCTATATTTTTCACAACAATTTGGTTGCCATGGGCATATTGATTTTAAGAATAGTAGGATTTGATACGGTAAATGCACAAATCTTAGATTTGATGACATTTCCATACATATAATTTTATGACATTTACATGCATAACATTCATTTCCAATAAGCTTTAGTCTATCTTTTAATACAAAATATGATATTTTTGCGCTGGGTACATCATAGGAAGTGGACGAGTCTGTGGCCTTCAGTTGTACAGTGCAGGAAGTGGACGAGTGTGTGGCCTTCAGTTGTACAGTGCAGGAAGTGGACGAGTTTGTGGCCTTCAGTTGTACAGTGCAGGAAGTGGACGAGTGTGTGGCCTTTAGTTGTACAGTACAGGAAGTTGACGAGTGTGTGGCCTTCAATTGTACAGTGCAGGAAGTGGACGAGTTTGTGGCCTTCAGTTGTACAGTGCAGGAAGTGGACGAGTGTGTGTCCTTCAGTTGTACAGTACAGGAAGTGGACGAGTGTGTGGCCTTCAGTTGTACAGTGCAGGAAGTGGACGAGTGTGTGGCCTTCAGTTGTACAGTGCAGGAAGTGGACGAGTGTGTGGCCTTCAGTTGTACAGTGTAGGAAGTGGACGAGTCTGTGGCCTTCAGTTGTACAGTGCAGGAAGTGGACGAGTGTGATGCCTTCAGTTGTACAGTGCAGGAAGTGGACGAGTGTGTGGCCTTCAGTTGTACAGTGCAGGAAGTGGACGAGTCTGTGGCCTTCAATTGGACAGTACAGGAAGTTGACGAGTGTGTGGCCTTCAGTTGTACAGTGCAGGAAGTGGACGAGTGTGTGGCCTTCAATTGTACAGTGCAGGAAGTGGACGAGTCTGTGGCCTTCAGTTGTACAATGCAGGAAGTGACAGAGTGTGTGGCCTTCAGTTGTACAGTGCAGGAAGTGGACGAGTGTGTGGCCTTCAGTTGTACAGTGCAGGAAGTGGACGAGTCTGTGGCCTTCAGTTGTACAGTGTAGGAAGTGGACGAGTCTGTGGCCTTCAGTTGTATAGTGCAGGAAGTGGACGAGTGTGTGGCCTTCAGTTGTACAGTGCAGGAAGTGGACGAGTGTGTGGCCTTCAGTTGTACAGTGCAGGAAGTGGACGAGTCTGTGGCCTTCAGTTGTACAGTGCAGGAAGTGGACGATTCTGTGGCCTTCAGTTGTACAGTGCAGGAAGTGGACGAGTGTGTGGCCTTCAGTTGTACAGTGCAGGAAGTGGACGAGTGTGTGGCCTTCAGTTGTACAGTGCAGGAAGTGGACGAGTGTGTGGCCTTCAGTTGTACAGTGCAGGAAGTGGACGAGTTTGTGGCCTTCAGTTGTACAGTGCAGGAAGTGGACGAGTGTGTGGCCTTCAGTTGTACAGTGCAGGAAGTGGACGAGTCTGTGGCCTTCAGTTGTACCGTGCAGGAAGTGGACGAGTCTGTGGCCTTCAGTTGTACAGTGCAGGCAGTTGACGAGTGTGTGGCCTTCAGTTGTACAGTGCAGGAAGTGGACGAGTGTGTGGCCTTCAGTTGTACAGTGCAGGAAGTGGACGAGTTTGTGGCCTTCAGTTGTACAGTGCAGGAAGTGGACGAGTGTGTGGCCTTCAGTTGTACAGTGCAGGAAGTGGACGAGTCTGTGGCCTTCAGTTGTACAGTGCAGGAAGTGGACGAGTGTGTGGCCTTCAGTTGTACAGTGCAGGAAGTGGACGAGTGTGTGGCCTTCAGTTGTACAGTGCAGGAAGTGGACGAGTCTGTGGCCTTCAGTTGTACAGTGCAGGAAGTGGACGAGTCTGTGGCCTTCAGTTGTACAGTGCAGGACTGTGGAGTGATAAGGAAAGAACCGTATGTGACAGCGCTGACTGCAGTTTTGATCTATAATATTGTACTGACGTTTGATGACGATTTCATTGACTGTCGTAGTTGGTATCTTCTTTGTATGCGCAAATACTGAACCTACATACATAGAAATATGAGAGGGATAATGTCTTCAGCATTATGTTGAATCCAGCATGATAATGACGTGGATATTTCCGTTTTCATTGAACCTAAACTAAAAGAATTTTCGATATGTTTCACGAACAGCTTTCACTCCGGATACCACATCTTTGTGAGGATTTGCTCTGTTATCCGCTCACGTGGGAGGAGTCGCCATGAACATGGCTTCCATTTTGCTATAAAACACATAGAATATTTCTTGTAAGGTTTACAGTCCATCTTCTGCACTGTACACTTTCGGCTCAAGGAATGAAGATTTACTCATTCAAATCATACATTTTGTTTAAGCGAGTCCGATACTTGTTCTTTATCAATTGAAAACATGTTGAACGGAGAAGCAATAATAATCACATTCATAAAGATTACAATTACAAAATCCCCCCAACAACATTAAACTTGCCCTGTTTCTTCTTCTCCTTTCTCCGTGGTTTGTTGGTGAGTTCAATCCAGTTCTTGAGTAGTCTGCAGGATACCGTGGACTTGCCAACACCTTTAGCTCCAAGCAGGCGATTATGAGGGACTCTTTCTTTCCCTCTGAGAGTACATCAGAAGACAATGTGAAGTTCCTGGACATGTCTGCTGTTAGAAGAAGCCTTCAGAGTGCGTTGATTATCAGCTCTGACCTTCTAGTTATTCAGTTGTTCAATGTGAGCGTATTTAGAACTCCATGGTGCTTACAAAAAGAGTGAACAATGCATAACTTATAGTATTAGTATGTAGTATTAACTAGTACTATTGCTAGTACTATTAGACCATTATTGTGATAACTTGAGTTATGCTTTATATCATAGGCCACATATGATTGTTCACACTTCATAAGATCTGGTAACCTCACCTTAGACTGTTGAAATTACATTTACATAGATATACTATTCAAGGTGAGATTGAACGCTATTATCTTTTCATATTTGTAAATACCTAGAGAATATTTGATGATCATAATTGGATTGAATACACCAATAACTACTTATTTCTTAGCGTATTTGGAATTTCTTATTTCGTTTGCCGTGAAGTTGATATTATATATTTACACAGCACGACTCGAAGGTATGTACATGGTATTCGACGGCAAATATTACACAGTCATTACTTTTACAATTTTCTTTATCCCAAAGGGTATTGTTCTTATTCACAGATTAATATATGACACGATATGTGTCACTGGGTCACAAGAACACACGTACCTTTGATTATCGTTGACCTTTGATGTCGATGTCTGGCACTTTCTCTGCAGTTAAGTATATTTATCACACATTTAAAATTTCTGTTTACCCATGGACACTGACCTTAGTCATAGATAAATCTATAGATGCAAGTGTGCCACTGGGTCACACGTATATCTACGTATCTTTGATTATCACTGAAAGTTGTCACTTGTTAATATAAATGGCTATATTTTTCACAACAATTTGGTTGCCATGGGCATATTGATTTTAAGAATAGTAGGATTTGATACGGTAAATGCACAAATCTTAAATTTGATGACATTTCAATACATGTAATTTTATGACATTTACATGCATAAAATTCATTTCCAGTAAGCTTTAGGCTATCTTTTAATACAAAATATGATCTTTTTTGCGCTGGGTACAGCATATTCTTGTTGTCCATATAGTATGTGAATGCATCTATTCTAAGAAAGTGTGGAAAGAGTTAGCAAAATGGCTGGATTTGAGATTGGATTGAACTGTTCTTTATATCACACGGTGTCACCGATCAATTGCAGGACTTGGGTAGTGTATATTGTTCGTACTTTTGCTGGATTATATGCTACATGGGTATAAGAGGTAATAACAAAGCTGATTCCCCGGCTAAATAACTTTAAACTATAAACACTCCCTATACAGTTATGTTTAAGGTAAAATAATGTTGGAAGGTTCGATTGGACCACAAAAACATCAAACTTCACACTTTCCAAAATCATTTGGGAAATACATCACTCTTTTTCCCGCCATGAAGCTTGTGTCCTACGACAATATGATATTGGACACGCTCGTCTTTCTCAAGGGCGAAAACTTGCCCCTTAATGTGTATCCTGTCAGTGTTCCGTAAATATCATATACATTATGTCAGTTCGGTGAAAATATCAATTTAAATTGTTTAGAGGCATTGACAGTTTTTCCTTTCTAATTAATTTGTGGTCAACTGAAACACCTTCTACTCGAGTTTCGGATATCATGATTCACAGAACAAACAGAAACTGTTTTCTTCATAAAAGAAAAAGATTATCAGAGAAATACACCAGATAACAAAACAACTGCATTCAAGAACAGGATATATTTATTAAGTTCAAATTAATTTTGGTAAATGAATACAAAAATAGACTTTTGTAAAAACAACTGTTTGTTTGAACACTATATATATTATAAGCAAATAAATAAGTTACTAAAGTACTAAAACAGTAACAATGAACTTGGCTTCCATTTTGTCTTAAAACACATAAAAATGGTTTTACTTGCAAATAACTCTTGTAAGGTTGACAGCCCATCCTCTGCATTGCACATAATCATATTCATATAGATCACAAATTACATAATCCATTCACAATACATATAGCGGTTGCCATAACCATAAATCAAACGTAATCTTAGATTCTTTCATTTACCTTAAAGATACGCAAAAGTTTGGACAATCTAATCCATCTTTTCTTTTTAGAGATATTCTTCTTATCAGCCGTGACAGCTGATGATTTAGAAGCATCTTTCTTCTGAACCTCACATTCATGAACATTCGTAACTGTTGTGTCCAGCTCTAAACTTCTGACCGATGATTTGATTAAGATTTCTTCGAGAAGACCTTGAGTTGACAAGTCGGTTTCTGCTGAAATTTCCAAATGACTATGATTCCATCCTTCAGTGACCTTGAAATGTCTGGAGCACCTTGCCATGACTTCAATTGAACCTGCAGTGTCTGTCTTGTTAGCGACAAAGATTATAGGAACATCTTCATCAGCAGCTTGCAGGATGTGTTCTCGAGCATCACAGGCCGATTGAAATGAATTGTCATCAACAATAGAGTAGACAAGAAGAAAAGCATCACATTCCGGAAGTTCTAGGTCTGCCGAGACTTTTGACGTGTCCACGAGATGAACATTGAGGTCTCTCCCAACAACATTAAACTTGCCCTGTTTCTTCTTCTCCTTCCTCCGTGATTTGTTGGTGAGTTCAATCCAGTTCTTGAGTAGTCTGCAGGATACCGTGGACTTGCCAACACCTTTAGCTCCAAGCACGGCGATTGTGAGGGACTCTTTCTTTCCCTCTGAGAGTACATCTGAAGACAATGTGAAGTTCCTGGACATGTCTGCTGTTAGAAGATGCCTTCAGAGTGCGTTGATTATCAGCTCTGACCCTCTATTTATACAGTTGTTCAATGTGGGCGCATTTAAAAATCCATGGTGCTTTGAAATATAATTAACAACGAAGCCCTTGATATGAATACATATCAGAAAGTTGTCACGTTTTATTATTTATGAATGTCTTACTTCTGTTAATGTTTATCACAAGGCATTACTCATCACTCATCGTCTTCAATCTACTGGAAAATATCACATGAACCCAAGAGGTAAATTGCACTGACATTTTGTTTTCAGCCGTTGCTTGGTAACAGAGCAGCAACAGGTTGATGCTCCTGAAGGAACCTTATGTCTTTAATGTTAAAAAACACACATTTCTATACACTAAAGCTTACATGTAAAAATATATTTTGTGTTTTTATTGTTATATCACTTTTCTATTACGTCATTGTTGTAGCGTTAATTGTCATTAGAAGATGTTCTTGAAGGATGTTTTTTATTTATCCCTCAGCTATAATATACTCAACCGCAGAAGAAACATCACCATACTTAAGATAATTCAATCAAAATAAGTCAACAAAAGTAAATTTGAAATTTCAAACCATAATCTGTGATGTTTTCGGAGAAACACACATTTTAAGATATCCTCATTATGGAAACTTTGTTTTGCTCGCTTCATTTGGAAACTGAGCCCCGGATTATTTCCCTTCATAAGACTCGATTCACTCTAAATATAACTACCAATCACAGAAAAGTCTATGGCTTGTCTATAGATCCAACCAGCGCTTTCATTTTATACACGCCCTTTGCTTTGCACTTTATGTCAACAACAATGGCTGCCGCTGGTTATGATACCAATACTTCAGTTTCAATACATTATTGTATTAGTTTAGCTTTTCTGTGTATATTATCGACATCATATACGTATCATAAATTTGTTGGCAATCTATTACAAAACATTTTGTTGATCAATTTCTGTCATGTTATCACATAAAAGTTATTTTTGATTCTTGTATCATATGATTGAACAGAGTGCGAATGTTTTTCATTTTAAGTACATGAGAAAAATGTTCTAAACTACTAGAAATATGAAACACGGTTAGCCATTGGTGTGTTATTATTAGCAAAACGGACTTTCCATTTTTCTGTGAACCCAGCGCATCAATGCAGTCTGATTAAAATCGACCTTGTTCCGAGGAATAAAATGTGCAAAATAATGCATCTACCAGGATAAGAACAGTTTCTGTAGATTCCTCGCCACAAGGTCTGTGAACACCCCGTATAAGCGCATGTTCTGAACCAGTGTAGCGCAGCCAAAAAGCCTTTTGAAAATGCAATTTCAACATTCAATAGTTTTTCACCAGCAGAATAATTGTTTACACTGTTGAAGTTTGGGTGACGTTTCTAGGACGATAAGAAGTACATGTAAACAATATATTAATTATGTATGTATGTGTGTGTGTGTGTGTGTGTGTGTGTGTGTGTGTGTGTGTGTGTGTGTGTGTATATATATATATATATATATATATATATATATATATATATAAAGTGATTCACCTGATGAGACCCGTGATGGTCGAGACCCGTGATGGTCGAAAGCATGCTTGTGAATCTGATCTGATGATAAATTTCCATGTCTCGCAACTCTGTCTACCTGTTATGATATTTTTCACACATTTACATTTGCTTACCAAAGGGGCGCTAGTCTTAGCCATAGATGAAGCTGTATATGCAGGTGTGCATTGGAGTCACAAATATTCGTCTGTCTTTGGTTATCATTCAGGTTTAATTTCAATGTCTGGCACTTGTTCTGTTTATTTATCACCCATTTACAGTTTTCGTTAAAGCATGGGGCGCTGATCTTAGTCATAGATAAATGTAAGCAAGTGTTCAACTGAGTCACGAGTACTCATCAGTATTTGGTTATCACTGAGTTTTTATTTCGATGTCTGGCACCGTCGTCTTCATATGATGTTATGGTCTTAGTAATTAATTAATCACTATACATGTATGCAAGTATGTCACATCTAAACTACCGGGCAAAAGAAAGTATATCACTCAGTTGTTTTTATCATAATGTATAATTTTCAAAGTCAAATATCTCGAGTTTTCGACGTCGTATTCAAAAACGGACTAGTTTGTGAAATTAGTCCAAAACATTAAATCAGTGAAAGAGTACTTCTACGCGGTTTGAATTTTTTAGAATTAAAATTAAAATTTTTAATTTTAAATTCCCCCAAATCAATTTGGATAAAACACAACTGTTCATCGACATATACCACATACTCTGTGTGAAAATCAATAAATGTGCTTCGTCCTGCACACATTTACAACATGTTGAACATGGTAGGGGTCATGTTTGTGTAAATTTCATTTCTTACCCCTGTCTACTTTAAATAATGATATTTTAGTTGAAAAATAAAACAGTCACCAATTAAGTCATTCGAACTACTGTTGAAAGGTGTTATTGTATCGTGCCATCATCAAATGCATCTCATTTCTTTAAAATATTGAATTAATCTTATACTTTCTTTTGCCCGGTAGTTTTTATGTTTTGGATTTTGGAATCAAGTTTGATGTCAATGTTCGGCACTTTATCTGCCCGTTTATATCAAATATGATTTTGTGTATCGTTAAGGACCGCTTTATCCGTGCTATCAAATCAATTATGCAGAAAATTGTTGGAAATCTCTGTATAGATACACTTTACTTGGGTGTGTTTATTTGTTAAGTTACAGATTCATTTACAGGTACTACGGAGGTAATAATTCTTACTTATGTGTTGTAGGTATTTTTTTGATAATATTTTAATTTTCTTTCATGCCGCAAAGAGAACATGTGTTGATTTCAGTTCAAACATTGTCACTTGACTGGCATGTTCATACCCTCTCAATCCAAATTTATTTATTTATCCAAATAAATGATTATATTACTTTTTCCAATGAAAGTTGAGTAACATCCATTTGCATGTGCAGAAACCGAAACAGTTTAAACAAAACTCCCAGGTCTCATATAGAAAAAATAAAGTGTTCGAAGAAATTACGATGATTTAATCATATTCACAAGCATGCTTTCGACCATTACGGGTCTCATCAGGTGAATGAAATTGAGTCGTTTGATGCGTCATAAAGCGTATTTATGACGTCACAATACATTGCATTGATACATTCATAGAAACATTCCATAGAAATAGATGTACATTGAATTGAGAATGACATTACATTTTAGAATTGAGTCTTGGCTTATATTTATTAATAAACAATTATTCTGTTTCTGCCAAGCAAGTTGAATCAACTTTGTATGTCGGAAAAACAGAATATTTATGTTTGCCACATAGTTCTAGATGCGCACTAAGAGGGATAGTACGATTGTGTTTTTGTTTACTTTGAGAACGATGATTTCAATTCTGTTTTCCCGATGTATATTTCTTGTATATTGTATATGTACATTGACTTATTCTGTCAGAAACAGAATTTAAAACCAGGTGTAACAATCACAAAAGCTCATTCAACAACCCCAGCAAAGAGAACGCCACAGAATTGAAGGTACATCCATTGTGTTGTTGGGGGTCAAATATGCCAAATGTTATAAATGGTCTTACTTTATCGAGAAGTACAAACTATTACCGAAAACCACCATTTTGATGATACTCGACTTAGTATATTGACGATATGAAGGTAAAAGTGTCGATTTCTGATCGAAAACCGGACAATGCACCGCGTGTGGCGCGCGCCAATGAGTCAAACGTAATTTTGGAATCTTATTTTAACCAGATAAAATAAAACATTTGGATTGAAAATGTTTAATAGGTCATATAACTACTGTGCGTGCAAATAGGACATGCACTTTCGGTTTCTGCACATGCATATTGATGTTACTCGGTTCTAATTGGAAACTAGTAATTATGAAATATTTGGCGATTGAGGATGAATATGCAAGCTTAGTGAATTTGTTTGTATTGTAAACAGCACATTTGGTATGTTCGAACGTATTAAAGCCAAATCAAATTTTATGAAACACAATGGATGCACCTTTAAGTAAATACATTTGGCAGCTAAAAGAATAAAAATCCGATTTCAACATTGAATGGTCAGGCCAAATCATACTCCAACACAAACAAAAGATGCAGCATTTGCATATATGAAAAATTCATCATCTGCAAACCCCATATGGGAACCCTGTTGTGCTCCAAATTGTAATAAAAACTGCTCCAAATTGTAATACCTGCTCCAAATTGTAATAAAAACTGCTCCAAATTGTAATACCTGCTCCAAATTGTAATAAAAACTGCTCCAAATTGTAATACCTGCTCCAAATTGTAATAAAAACTGCTCCAAATTGTAATACCTGCTCCAAATTGTAATAAAAACTGCTCCAAATTGTAATACCTGCTCCAAATTGTAATAAAAACTGCTCCAAATTGTAATACCTGCTCCAAATTGTAATAAAAACTGCTCCAAATTGTAATACCTGCTCCAAATTGTAATAAAAACTGCTCAAAATTGTAATACCTGCTCCAAATTGTAATAAAAACTGCTCCAAATTGTAATACCTGCTCCAAATTGTAATAAAAACTGCTCCAAATTGTAATAACTCGATTTTCGTAAACATACTGTCAAGCTGCTCCAAATTGTAATAAAAAGTGCTCCAAATTGTAATAACTGCTCCAAATTGTAATAACTGTGGTGAAGCTACATCACGTGTTGCTGAAAATTAAAATATATAGAGTTAATGAAAAGAAGATCTGATACAGATGAAGATACAAGAGTTTATGTAGATGTTGATAAGATGTAAATCGAGATGTAGATGAAGGTGATGATTTCGATCTTGATGTATGTATTGATGTACAGCATGATGTTGATGTAAATATAGGCGTTGATGTAGATATAGATATAGGCATTGATATAGATGTAGATATAACTGTTGATGTAGCGGTAGACAACTTGATGTAGATAACAGACTTGACGTAGATGTAGATGTAGACGAATATAAGCCTGCTAATAACATTTAAATGTAGATATGTAGATGTGATCTTTTTAGATGTATGTGTACGATAAGACAAAGGTATTATGTGTACAACAAAACCCGATTCAGAGGTTATGCCTTGTAATAACATGAGTGAAGCTAATAACATTTAAATGTAGATACAAATGAATGTAAATGCTTAGATATAGATGTGTGCGTAGCTGTAGTTGCAGATAAATAGTATATGCCATTTTATATGTTATTGTAGGTGTAAATGTAGATGTGATCTTGACGTAATTGTTGATATTAATTTTAGTTGTATTTTGTTTTAGATGTATATGTACGATAAGGCAAAAGTCTTATGTGTACAACAAAACCCGATTCAGAGGTTATGCCTTGTAATAACACGAGTGAAGCTATATCTCATGTTGAGACTAATTAATTTGTAAGTGTTGATATAGATATCGATATAAAAGTTGATGCATATGTAGAAATAATTGATGTAGATGTAGATGTAGACACAGATGTAGGTGTATATGGTTTAAACAATATTTATTTCCAAAATAAGTGAAAGGGATTGGTAAACAGGCTTGCAACCTATCTTAATACCTCTCCCATACAAAAATATACATTTATATAATACACGGTGTTACATTCATCATCACTGACAAAAACAATCTTATTATCTTAACAGACTTCGTAATAAGCAATAATAAATTAACTAGCAAATCGTTTTGTGAGGGTATATAGGTAGGTAGGTGTATATACAGACTTAAATGAACAAGATGTGGGTGATGATTGCGAAGTATATAGGTATAGATGTTGGCATAGATGTAAATATATTATTTAATGTAGAAATAAGAGGTATAGATAAGTAGATATAGAAGTATGTGTAACTGTATAGGCATTGATGTAGATGTAGATATAAGAGTTGATGTAGCGGTAGACAACTTGATGTAGGTAACAGACATGATGTGGATGTACATGTAGATGTTGATGTTGATGTAGATGTAGATGTAGACGAAGATGCACATGCAAATAACATTTAGATGTAGATACAAATGAATGTAAATGTAAATGAATATGAAGATGTTGATCGCGATGATGATTTAGATGTACGAGCTGTAGATGGCAATTTAGATGTATGTATAATAGATGAATGCAAATAAGTAGATGTAAAATTAATATAAAATTGGATGCAGATTGAGATATGGATATAAATGCAGACACAGGCGCAGTTGTAGATCTGGATGTACGCGCAGTTGTGTGTGTAAATGTAATGGTAGATGGTATACGTAAGTAAATATATAGATTGAGATGGTAATGGAAATATAGATGTAAATGTAGATCTGGGTGGCGATTTCAATCAATCTGTATTATGGTATTTAGAAGGCCACGGACCTGTACTACAATCATGAGTAGATCACAATACAGATTAGTTTCTGTTACAATATTCTTTCGATTTCGATGTAGAAATAGATGTGTATGTAATGTATGTAAAGATACGTATGTATAAGGGATAATGTAGGTGTCGATCTTGGTGCAGATTTAAATGTGGATGTAGATGTACAAGTATGCGAAGATGTTGACGTAGATGTACAATTACACATTGTGGTAGATGTTGATATAAAGGTATAGATAAGTAGATGTAGGTTACGTGTAGTTGTATGTGAAAATGTAGATGTAGAAGCAACGATAGACGTTGGTTAAGATATAAATTGAGATTCAAATGAATATGTCGATGTAGATGTAGATCTGGGATGTGAATTAAATGTAGATTTAGTGGTAGGTGTACAGCTATGCGAAGGTGTAGATGTATATATGGCGGTCGATGTATATATAACAGTCGATGTACATTTAGATACAATAGCTGATGTATGTACAAACATAGTTGATGATGATAAAGGAGGTGATGTACGTGTAGATATAACAGTTGATGTTGATGAATATAAAATTAGTTGAGAGTACGTTTACATGTAGATAGAAGAGTTGGTGTAGATATATCAAGAGTTGATTGTAGACTTATATGTTGGTGTAGTTACATATGTAAAGGAACATGTAGATGAAGTTGAAGATATAGGTGATGATTTATATGTAGATGTAGGTAAAGATGTTTGCGAAGATGAAGATGTAGATATATGACTTGATGTAAGATGTAGATGTAAGAATTGATGTATAGGTAGATGCACACGCCGTAGCATGTTACCATAAATATGTAGATACATTTGTACATGTAAAGTTGTAAATATATACGTAAATGAAGATATAAGTATAGACGTAAATGAATTATGTAAATGAATATATAGATTTTGATCGCGATGATGATTTAGATGTAGTTGTAATTGTAGATGTAGGTGTCGATGTACATGTAGATACAGGTTTAGACGATAGATGAAGTTGTAGTTGTAGATCTAAATCTGGATGTAGATTTAGATCTCCATGTAGATATAGTTGTAGATGTAGATTTAAACGAAGATATATATGCAGGAATAAGTGTAGCTGTAGATGAAATGGAGATGAAGATCAAGATGGTAATAGAGATATAGATGTATCTTGAAATGTAAATGTTTGCTTAGATATAGATGTATGCGTAGCTGTAGTTGCAGATACAATTTTTATATACCATTTTATATGTTATTGTTGGTGTAAATGTAGATGTGATCTTTTTAGATGTATATGTACGATAAGACAAAGGTTTTATGTGTACAACAAAACCCGATACAGAGGTTATGCCTTGTAATAACATGAGTGAAGCTAATAACATTTAAATGTAGATACAAATGAATGTAAATGCTTAGATATAGATGTATGCGTAGCTGTAGTTGCAGATAAATTGTATATGCCATTTTATATGTTATTGTAGGTGTAAATGTAGATGTGATCTTGACGTAATTGTTGATAATAATTTTAGTTGTATTTTGTTTTAGATGTATATGTACGATAAGGCAAAAGTCTTATGTGAACAACAAAACCCGATTCAGAGGTTATGCCTTGTAATAACATGAGTGAAGTTATATCTCATGTTGAGAATAATTAATTTGTAAGTGTTGATATAGATATCGATATATAAGTTGATGCATATGTAGAAATAACTGATGTAGATGTAGATGTAGACACAGATGTAGGTGTATATACAGACGTAAATGAACAGGATGTGGGTGATGATTGCGAAGTAGATATTGGTATAGATGTTGTCATAGATGTAAATATATTATTTAATGTAGAAATAAAAGGCTTAGATAAGTAGATGTAGAAGTACGTGTTACTGTATGTATAAATAGAGATTGAGAAGCAACGGTTGACGTTGGCTAATATATTTAGTTGTAAATGAACAGATGTAGATGTAGATCTTCGTGGTGTTGTGAATAAATATGTAGGTGTGAAGTAGTAGTAGTGGCAGTGGGGTTTACATGAAAAGATGTAAATTCTGATATAAGAGTCGATGTAGATGTAGATGCAAGGGCTGGTGTAGATGAACATGTAAGATTTGATGTAGATGTGACAGTTGATGTAGATGTTGATATGAAAGTTGATGTAAATGTAAGAATTGATGTAGATGTTGATGTAAGAGATGATGTTGATGTAAGCGGTGATGTCGATGTAGATGTAAGAGTTGATGTAGATGTAGATGTTGATGTAAGAGTTGAATGAGATGTGGATATATAAAACTTGATTGAGATATGGATATAAGAGTTGATGTAGATTTATGTGTATGAGGTGATGTAAATGTAGATGTAAGAGTAGATGTAGATGTAGAGGTAAGAATTGATGTAGATGTAAGCAGTGATGGAGATGTAGGTGTAAATGTAAAAGTTGATACAGATATTGAGAGAATTGATGTACATATAAAAGTTGATTGAGATATGGATATAAGAGTTGATGTAGATGTAGATGTAAGAGTTGATGTAGGTGTAGATGTAAGAGTTGATGTAGATGAAGATGTAAGTGTTGATTTGAGGTAGATATAAGAGCTGATAAAGATATAGAAAGAGTAAATGTTGATATAAGAGTTTAAATAGAAATAGATATAGATATAATGTAGATGTTTATTTGAGTTGACATGAGTTGTCGTAGATATAGATGTTGAAGTAGACAGAGTTACAAATGAATAATAGATAGGTGTTGCTTTAGATGCAGATGTAGGAAAAGATTATGCGAAGATGTAGATGCAAATGCAGTTGTATGTGTAAATGCAGTTGTAGACGTACCGGTTGAGATAGCTTGATATGTAGGTGTAGATGTAGATCTGGGTGAAGATGTCGATGTAGATGTAGGTAAACATGTATGCGAAAATGTGTATATAGATGTAGATATAGATGTAAATTGAAAATGTAGATGATGATTTAGACTTAGATTTAGATGAAGGTATAGACGTTTACAGAGACGTAGATGTAGATATAAGAGTTGACGTAGATATAAGAGATGATGCAGAAGTATATGAAGATACATATACAAACTCAGGCGCAGATGCAGATGTACGTAAAGTTATAGATTTAGAGGTAATTGAACATGTAGATGTAGATCGAGACGATGATGTAGATGAAGATGTAGGTGTAGATGTAAATAGATATGTAGGAAAAACGGTAGACAAAGTTTTAGATGCATACATGTATCTTAATCTAAATACAGATTTAGATCTTCATTTAAATGTATATATGGGTGTAAGTGTAGATGTGTATGATGATGTAGATGTAAAGGTACACACAGAGGTACGCGTAGATCAAGGTTTTGTGTGGAGAGGTAGATGTATTATGTAAACGTAACTGTATGCGTAGGTATAGATTCAGATACAAGACTTAGTGTATATGCCAATTGGAGATTTCATTGTATGTGTTAGTGTAGATTTAATCTTGATGTTATGGTTGAGTTGATTCTAGTTGTACATAAAATGTATTAAAAAATAAAATGTTGATACACATGAAAGATGAAAGTCTCATTTCAAGAGAAAACTATGTCACCCATTTATACACTTGTGCTCAAAAGAAAGTATACAGTTGTTAAACCAGGCGTCAAATGAAAACAAATTCAAATATTTTTGTAAATCTTGTTAATTTCAATAGAGTATTCGTTTTTACAACAAATGTTACAGATACATTGCATTTGATATTGAATATTAGGTTTAATGATCAATCAGAGACAAGTGGGGTACTAATGTAAATTAACATTTTCAAAAATATAGGATAAAGTGTCTTTCATTGCCAAAATGTCAACAATAACGAACTCAATAACGAGTGTGACCTCCATTGGCGTTGATACAGGCCGTAACACGTCGATACATTGATGATGTATGGCGACGAATGACGTCAGGCGTGATTCTTTGCCATTCCTGTTGGATACATTGTTCCAGTTGTTGGACTGTGACAGGGGGCACTGGTAGTCTTCCGACCATCATTTCTGTAATGGCAATACCGACTTTCGTCGGAAAACATCACACATGCCCAATCACACCTCTGCCACCGTTGAACCCGCCTGGCCCACGTCAGTCTACAACGTTGATTTTGACCTGTCAGATAAATACCACGGTATGGTCGATGTGCCCGAATACCATGTCTTCGAAGTCGAGTGTAGACGGTGTGTCGACTGATAGGGTGACGTAATGCCGTTGACGCCGTTGACGCCGTTGACGTCGCCGTTGCGAATCTATTTCTGAAATGAATCGTTCGAAAATGTCGATCCTCAGCGGGCGTTGTGACACGTGGTCGACCGCTCCTAGGCTTGTCCGATGTACTGCCTGTGTGTCTCAGCCGATGCATCAGTTTTTACGATTGTAGTTCCGGTACCACCAAAGGTTCTGGCAATGGCGGTGTGTCTTTCTCCTTGCTGGGCAAATTCGACTGCTCTCTCTAATTCGACAGGACTCAAACGTGGCATACTTCTTATGTTTTTCCTACTACTGCATCCCTAACGTCTCGCTTAGGCTGTTTTATACAATCAATTTGCACATGCAGTTTGTGTTACACAAGAATATGTCATTTTTGGATTTCATCCAACGTTTTTGCGAATCGTAATTGTTTTCCACAGAAAGTATGGGTCTATACGTGGGACACAATTTCCAGTATGGTTGATCAATAATTTTTTAATTTTGAAAAAAGTACTCGTATTTTTTTAGGTGTATACTTTATTTTGAGCACTTGTGTATTATATAAGTTATATTTTATCACTATATAATTTACTAATTATTGTATCATGGCAGATTGATAGTGTAATATTCCTGATTGTCGTATATGTATACTGTCATCAAAAACAAACTACAATATCAGATATTTACATTGTTGATTACAATTTGGATCAAGTATTACAATTAGGAGCAAGCCTTTGCTCCAAATTGTAATAACTGCTCCAAATTGTAATAACAGCTCCAAATAGCATTTACAAGTGTAAATACCTGAAAACTAGTTGTAATGTTTTGATGATGACAATGGTAAATATAATATCAATACAGATTTATTTACGCCTACAGCCTTTGGTTTTTGCATAGACAAATAAAAGCCTAATGCGACTGAAATGAGTTCTTCTTTTACACTTAAATGACATAAAAATTAATTCGGTCATCAACCTGGTAATGTCATTAATTTTCAAATAATGACGTTTAAGTCAAATGGATCTTATTCCGAATTTTGTCCGTTTGGATATTTTTGGTCACATGATATTGGATTTATGGAGCTTTTGCTCCAAATTGTAATAACTGTTCCAAATTGTAATAACAGCTCCAAATTTCACTAAACAGTGTAAATACCCAAAATTTGGTTGTATTATTATGATGATGGTACATCTGATATTAATAAAGGTTTTTTAATGCCTACAGCATGTCTATTTTTGGTCACATGATATTGTATTTACAAGCATTATTATAATTTGGAGCAGCTATTACAATTTGGAGCAAGCCGTTGCTCCAAATTGTAATAACTGCTCCAAATTGTAATAACAGCTCCAAATTGTACTCAACAGTGTAAATACCCAAAATTTGGTTGTATTATTATGATGATGATAGTCACAATGGTACCTCTGATAACAATAAAGTTTTGTTTATGCCTACAGCATTTCTATTTTTGGTCACATGATATTGAATTTATGAGCATTATTACAATTTGGAGCAGTTATTACAATTTGGAGCAAGCCTTTGCTCCAAATTGTAATAACTGCTCCAAATTGTAATAACAACTCCAAATTGCACTAAACAGTGTAAATACCCAAAAGTTGGTTGTAGTATTATGATGATGATAGTCACAATGGTACATCTGATATAAATAAACTTTTTTTTTATGCCTACAGCATTTCTATTTTGGGTCACATGATATTGAATTTATGAGCATTATTACAATTTGGAGCAGTTATTACAATTTGGAGCAAGCCTTTGCTCCAAATTGTAATAACTGCTCCAAATTGTAATAACAACTCCGAATTGCACTAAAAAGTGTAAATACCCAAAAGTTGGTTGTAGTATTATGATGATGATAGTCACAATGGTACATCTGATATTATTAAACGTTTTTTTAATGCCTACAGCATTTCTATTTTTGGTCACATGATATTGAATTTATGAGCATTATTACAATTTGGAGCAGTTATTACAATTTGGAGCAAGCCTTTGCTCCAAATTGTAATAACAACTCCAAATTGCACTAAACAGTGTAAATACCCAAAAGTTGGTTGTAGTATTATGATGATGATAGTCACAACGGTACATCTGATATAAATAAACGTTTTTTTTATGCCTACAGCATTTCTAGTTTTGGTCACATGATATTGAATTTATGAGCACTATTACAATTTGGAGCAGTTATTACAATTTGGAGCAAGCCTTTGCTCCAAATTGTAATAACTGCTCCAAATTGTAATAACAACTCCAAATTGCACTAAACAGTGTAAATACCCAAAAGTTGGTTGTAGTATTATGATGATGATAGTCACAATGGTACATCTGATATTATTAAACGTTTTTTTAATGCCTACAGCATTTCTATTTTTGGTCACATGATATTGAATTTATGAGCATTATTACAATTTGGAGCAGTTATTACAATTTGGAGCAAGCCTTTGCTCCAAATTGTAATAACTGCTCCAAATTGTAATAACAACTCCAAATTGCACTAAACAGTGTAAATACCCAAAAGTTGGTTGTAGTATTATGATGATGATGATAGTCACAATGGTACATCTGATATAAATAAACGTTTTTTTTTATGCCTACAGCATTTCTATTTTTGGTCACATGATATTGAATTTATGAGCATTATTACAATTTGGAGCAGTTATTACAATTTGGAGCAAGCCTTTGCTCCAAATTGTAATAACTGCTCAAAATTGTAATAACAGCTCCGAATTGCACTAAATAGTGTTAATACCCCAAATTCGGTTGTAGTATTATAATGAAGATAGTGATAATGGTACATCTGATATCAATAGAGTTTTTTTTAATACCTACAGCATGTCGTTTCGCACAAAGAAATTAAGACCGACAGCGACTAAAATGAGTTCTTGTTTTACATTTGAATGATATAAAAACATCATTCGGTCATCAACTTGGCAATGTCATTAATTTATAAATAATAACATGAAGGTCAAAAAGATCTTATTCCGCGTTGTGTCCGTTTGATCCATATCTACACATCTAAACCACTCTTTATTTATAATTCATATCCACATTTCATCAACAGTTACATCTGCATCATAACCTAAGTACCCATTATACATTAACAATTACATATTCATCCCCGTCATGTCCACGTCTACATGAACATGTACATCGTGATATACAGAGCTCTACATCTTCATATTCAGTTTGATAATCAGGACATTTTACATCTCCATGTCCTTCAACGTTAACATGGCTACGTCTACGTCTACATTAACATATACATCTTCATCTACAACTTCATCTATACGTATATGTCAACTTAAATATGTAAATCGTAATCAACATCAACATCTACATGCATATAGATACAACTTTCGTGTATATCTACCTTACTGTTTACACAAAATCAATCTTAAAATCAGTACAAGCAGACATAGTGTACTATAAGTAGAAACCTGTTACAGAAATATGTATTGAACAATGATTGTGAAGCTTAATGCTATAATAAATCCTAAATCACTAATTAGTTATTAATTCATGCTACAGAAGGAAATGTACTTCCCACAACAGAATACTGTCTATCTAAAAATAACCAAGTTCTGTTCCGGAAGCAATATTGTAGAACGCATTTCGTATTGTGCTCGGGAATCAAGATGTAGATGTTTTTCCATGGCTAAAAATAAAATTCAAAAGAAGTTAACAACCCCAAAAGGAACATCTTGATATGATGATTGCTCCGGACAGACAGACGGACTGAGGTCATTTCCTTATCCATTATTATTATTTCGTTAACACGGGGGATAATAACAATCTTCATAAACATTGTAATTACCATTATCAAAACGAACACCGAATCAATGATCACCATAAAACCAAAATCGTCAAATAATCAGAACTAAAGATATTTAAGCTTACATCGCCTTTATCTGTGTTATTACAATTTGGAGCAGTTATTTCAATTTGGAGCACTTTTTATTACAATTTGGAGCAGCTTGACAGTACGTTTTTCGAAAATTGGGTTATTACAATTTGGAGCAGTTTTTATTACAATTTGGAGCAGGTATTACAATTTGGAGCAGTTTTTATTACAATTTGGAGCAGGTATTACAATTTGGAGCAATTATTACAATTTGGAGCACTACAAACCCTCAATAAACGCAACGAATTGGTAAATACCTGCAGGTACAACAATAAATTCTTGCTTAAAAACCGCGTAACACAAAAACCAGCCCCAAAACGTAGCACTTCCAAAAACACAAAAACCCATAGCCAAAACACAGCCACAGGGACTCAATGGGCAAACAAGCCGAAGCGCACATGTAACAAAAGTGGCCAGAAGACCAATCAAGCTATCACTTGACAGTAGGTACTCGCGGGATCGCATGAAATAGAGCTTTAAACACGTCTCGTAATTTGCCCTCTAATAGATACCCTAGGCAATGTTATGATATGATGATTCTGTATGAAAAGAGAGGAAAGACAAATTGGGTATCCAACGTTCGTGAGTTATTAAATACTATTGGTTTTTGGTATATATGGCAGAGTCAAAACGTGGATTTCAATTCAAATTCTGTAAATAATGTTACACAAAGACTGAAAGATATATTTACACAAGAATGGGCTACATCGCTGTCACTTTCAAACAAATGTTTTTACTATAAAATGTTGAAATCAAACATATATAGAGAAATTATTTGAGTATGTTAGATTTAAGGAAATTCCGAAATGCAGTTTCACGTTTCAGGTGCTCATCTCACGAGTTAGCAATTGAGACAAAAAGATATTCCAAAATAGCATTAGAAAATAGAATTTGTAAATTGGTCATCTTAATTGTGTGGAAGACGAATACCATTTTCTTTTTATCTGTCCTTTGTATACTGACCTGAGAACAAATAATATTCCAAAATATTACTATGTACATCCTAATAGGTTAAACTTCAGTTTGCTTTTAAATAATGACAGTACGTTTCTAATTCGAAAGTTATCAACTTTCATCTACCAAGGCATGTTACTTCGAAATTCTCAGTTATGATGTGATATGTATAATATGTTTATATCAGAAGTGAAATGTTACTGTTTAATATGTTCAAATGCTAACTTGTGATGATGTGATCCCTGTTAAGGTGTTTTCTATGTTTGTTTGCATGTGAATCTTTTGCACGTTTTTGTACTATAGGCCTGTGGCCTCTAAGTATTAGAAATAAAGATTATTACAGAGAAACAGAGCTGTAGTGATACACAATGAATGTTTTTTGTAGATAACTGACTAAACTTCCTCCATTTATCACGCTCCATTTTACAAATCTTGACCACTCTACCAATTCGTAATAAGGCCAAACTACACTAAACCAAGTTGTATTTTGCTTGTATATGTATATGTATATATATAGCGTAGTTATGGAGACACAAAATAGCGAAGTGGAGTAGACATGAAGTAGTGAAGTGGTGAATTGATGAAGACATGAAGTAGCAAAGTGTTGAAGACAAGGGGAAGCGAACTGGTGAAGACACGAAGTAGCAAATGAAGCGAAGTTTTGAGGACACAAATGTATGGTGGCTGATTTCTCTCATTCGCGTCTTCGCTACTTCGTGTTATTAGAATCTATGGTGAAATAGCGAAGTGGCGATGCGAAGTACGAAGACGCGATGCGAAGTAGCGAAAACGCGATGCGAAGTAACGAAGAGGCGATGCGAAGTAGCGATGCGAAATAGCTAAATAGCGAAGATTTTTGCTTCGCTACTTCGCATCGCCACTTCTCTACTTCTCATCGCTACTTCGCTATTTTGCAACGCCACTTCGCTTCTTCGCTACATCATGTCTTCGCTACTTCGTCGCGAAGACACGATGTAGCGAAGATGCGAAGATGTGAAGAGGCGAAGAGGCGAAGAGGCGAAGTGGCGAAGTGGCGAAGTGGCGAAGTGGCGAAGTAACGAAGTAGCGAAATGGCGTAATGACGATTTGGCGAAGGGGTAAAGAAGCGAAGTGGCGAAGTAGCGAAGTGGCGTTTCGAAGTGATGAAGTAGCGAAGTAGCGAAGTAGCAAAGACGCAAAATGGCGTAATGACGAATTGGCGAAGGGGAGAAGGGGCGAAGGGGCGAATTGGCGAAGTAGCTAAGTAGCGAAAAAGTGAAGTGACGAACTGACGAACTGACGAAGTGGCGAAGTAACTATGCGAAGTAGCGAAGTGGCGATACGAATTAGAGAAGTCGTGGTGCGAAGTAGTGAAGTAGCGATGCGAAGTAGCAAGCAAAACCTTCATGTCCTCGTTATTTCGCATCACTACTTCGCATCGCGTCTTCGCTACTTCGCATTTCATCATCGTTACTTCGCATCGCTGCTTTGCTACTTCGCATCGACACCTCGCTACTTCGCATCGTCACTTCGCTATTTCGCCCTAGATTCTAATAACACGAAGTAGCGAAGACGCGAATGGCAGAAATCAGCCACCATACAAATGAGCAAAGTATTGAAGACACGAAGTAGTGAAGAGGTGTAGATGTGAAGTAGTGAAGTGGGGAAGACACGAAATAGCGAAGTGGTAGAGACACAAAGTAGCGAAGTGGTGAAGACACAAAGTAGCGAAGTGGTGAAGGCACGAAGTAGCGAAGTGGTGAAGACACGAAGTAGCGAAGTGATGAGGACACGAAGTAGCGAAGTGGGGAAGACACGAAGTAGCAAATGATGAAGACACGAAATAGCGAAGAGGTGTAGACGTGAAGTAATTATAGAGTGAAGTGGGGAAGACACGAAATAGCGAAGTGCTGAAGACACAAAGTAGCGAAGTAGGGAAGACACGAAGTAGCAAATGATCGAGACACAAAGTAGCAAAGTGGTGTAGACGTGAAGTAGCGAAGTGGGGAAGACACGAAGTAGCAAATGATGAAGACACGAAGTAACGAAGTTATGGAGACACAAAGTAGCGAAGTGGTGTAGACGTGAAGTAGTGGAGTGGTGAAGACACGAAATAGCGAAGAGTTGAAGAGACAAAGTAGCGAAGTGGTGAAGTAGCGAGGTTGTGAAAGGACGATATAGCGAAATGGTATAGTGGTAAAGTGGCTAAGAAGCAAAGTGGTGAAGAGGCGATTTGCGAAAAGGTGAAGACACGGAGTGACTATGTGGTGAAGACAAGAAGAAGCAAAGTGGTGAAGACACGAAGTGGTGAATACACGCGGTAACAAAGTAGAGAAGTGTTGAAGTAGCGAGGTTGTAAAAAGACGATATAGCAAAGTGGTGAAGTGGTACAGTTACGAAGTGGTATAGTGAAGAAGTGAAGACGCGAAGTGGTGAAGACACGAAGTAGTTAAGTAGCGAAGTAGCAAAGTTGTGACGCCATGAAGTAGGATATTGGCGAAGACATTTAGTGCCGAAGTAGCGAGGTGGTAAAGAGACAAGGTAGCGAAGTTGTGAAGCAGCGAGGTGGTGAAGTAGCGAAGTAGTGAAGTGCTGAAGACACTAACTACCAAAGTGGTGAAGACACGAGGTAGCGAAGTGGTGATGACACGAGGTGGCAAAGGGTTGAAGACACGGAGTAGCAAAGTTGTGAAGACATCACGTGGCGAAGCGGTGGAGTAACGAGGTGGTAAAAACACGAAGTAGAAAAGTGTAGAAGACATGAAGTAGCGAAGTGGTTAAGACATAAAGTAACGAAGTGTTCCATAAAGTAGCGAAATGCTGCAGCCACGAAGTAGCAAAGTGCTGAAGAAAGAAAGTATCGAAGTGGGGAAGACAAGAAGTAGCGAAGTTATGGAGACACAAAGTAGCGAAGTGGTGTAGACGTGAAGTAGCGAAGTGGGGAAGACACGAAGTAGCAAATGATGAGGACACGAAGTAACGAAGTTATGGAGACACAAAGTAGCGAAGTGGTGTAGACGTGAAGTAGTGGAGTGGTGAAGACACGAAATAGCGAAGAGTTGAAGAGACAAAGTAGCGAAGTGGTGAAGTAGCGAGGTTGTGAAAGGACGATATAGCGAAATGGTATAGTATTAAAGTGGCAAAGAAGCAAAGTGGTGAAGAGGCGACGTTGCGAAAAGGTGAAGACACGGAGTGACTATGTGGTGAAGACAAGAAGAAGCGAAGTGGTGAAGACACGAAGTGGTGAATACACGCGGTAAGAAAGTAGAGAAGTGTTGAAGTAGCGAGGTTGTAAAAAGACGATATAGCAAAGTGGTGAAGTGGTACAGTTGCGAAGTGGTATAGTGAAGAAGTGAAAACGCGAAGTAGCAAAGTTGTGACGCCACGAAGTAGGATATTGGCGAAGACATTTAGTGGCGAAGTAGCGAGGTGGTAAAGAGACAAGGTAGCGAAGTTGTGAAGCAGCGAGGTGGTGAAGTAGCGAAGTAGTGAAGTGCTGAAGACACTAACTACCAAAGTGGTGAAGACACGAGGTAGCGAAGTGGTGATGACACGAGGTGGCGAAGGGTTGAAGACACGGAGTAGCAAAGTTGTGAAGACATCACGTGGCGAAGCGGTGAAGTAACGAGGTGGTAAAAACACGAAGTAGAAAAGTGTAGAAGACATGAAGTAGCGAAGTTGGTGAAGACATAAAGTAACGAAGTGTTCCATAAAGTAGTTAAATGCTGCAGCCACGAAGTATCAAAGTGCTGAAGAAAGAAAGTATCGAAGTGGGGAAGACAAGAAGTAGCAAAGTGGTGAACACACGAAGTAGACATCAAGTGGCGAATAATGAAGACACAAAGAAGCAAATTGGCGAAGTGGCGAAGTAGCGAAGTGGTTAAAAGGCGAAATAGCGAAGTGGTGAAGAGACAAATTAGAAAAGTGATGAAGTAGTGAGGTGGTAACGTACCGAAGCGGTGAAATAGTGAAATTGCGAAGTGGTGAATTGGCGAAGTAGCAAAGCGGTGAAGACAAGAAGTGACGAAGTTATGAAGACACAAAGTAGCGAAGTAGTGAAGACACGAAGTGATGAAGTGGCGAAGTGGCGAAGTGGTGATTTTTTTGAAAACTCGAGGTGGATTGAAGCATGTACTAACGATGTGAACACATACCCACACGTATTGAAATTCTGAAGTAGCAAAGTACCGAAGTAGTAAAGACACGAAGTTACTTAGTGGTAGACACGAATAGGTGAACACATGAAGAGGCAAAGTCGTAGACACGAATTAGCGAAGTGGTAGACACGAAGTGGTGAAATGGTGAAGACATGAGGTAGCGAAGTGGTGAAGACACGAAGTAGCGAAGTGGTAGACACGAAGTGGTGAAGACACAAAGTGGTGAAGACACGAAGTAGCGAAGTGGTGAAGACATGAAGTAGTGAAGTGGTGAAGAAACGAAGTAGCGAAAGTAGTAGACACGAAGTGGTGAAGACATGAAGTAGTGAAGTGGTAGACACGCAGTTGTGAAGTAGTAGACTCGAAGTGGGGAAGACATGAAGTAGTGAAGTAGTAGACTCGAAGTGGGGAAGACACCAAGTAGCGAAGTGGAAGACACGCAGTTGTGAAGGCACAAAGTAGCGAAGTGGTGAAGACATGAAGTAGCGAATGGTGAAGACACGAAGTAGCGAAGTATTAGACACGCAGTGGTGAATACATTAAGTAGCGAAGTGGAAGACACGAAGTGTTGAAGACACGATGTTGTGAAGACACGAAGTAGCGAAGTAGTAGACACGCAGTGGTGAATACATTAAGTAACGAAGTGGTGAAGACATGAAGTAGCCAAGTGGTGAACAGACGAAGTAGCCAAGTGGAAGACACGAAGTGGTGAAGGCACGTAGTAGCGAAGTAGTAGACACGCAGTGGTGAAGACATTAAGTAGCAAAGTGGTGAAGACATGAATCGAAGTAGCCAAGTGGTGAAGAGACGAAGTAGCCAAGTGGAAGACACGAAGTGGTGAAGGCACGTAGTAGCGAAGTAGTAGACACGCAGTGGTGAAGACATTAAGTAGCAAAGTGGTGAAGACATGAATCGAAGTAGCCAAGTGGTGACCAGACGAAGTTGCCAAGTGGAATACACGAAGTGGTGAAGACACGAAGAAGCGAAGCGGTAGACACGAGGTGGTGAAGACATTAAGTAGCAAAGTGGTGAAGACATGAATCGAAGTAGCCAAGTGGTGAACAGAAGAAGTTGCCGAGTGGGAGACACGCAGTGGTGAAGACGCGAAGTAGCGAAGCGGTAGACACGAGGTGGTGAAGACACGAAGTAGCGAAGTGGTAGACACGAGGTGGTGAAGACATGAAGTAGCCAAGTGGTGAACAGACGAAGTAGCCAAGTGGAAGACACGAAGTGGTGAAGACACGAAGTAGCGAGGCGGTAGACACGAGGTGGTGAAGACACGAAGTAGCGAAGTGGTAACCACGAAGTGGTGAAGGCACGTAGTAGCGAAGTAGTAGACACGAAGTGGTGAAGACACGAAGTAGCCAAGTGGTAGACTCGAAATGGTGAAGACAGGAATTAGCCAAGTGGAAGACACGAAGTGGTGAAGGCACGTAGTAGCGAAGTAGTAGACACGCAGTGGTGAAGACATTAAGTAGCAAAGTGGTGAAGACATGAATCGAAGTAGCCAAGTGGTGACCAGACGAAGTTGCCAAGTGGAAGACACGAAGTGGTAAAGACACGAAGTAGCGAAGCGGTAGACACGAGGTGGTGAAGACATTAAGTAGCAAAGTGGTGAAGACATGAATCGAAATAGCCAAGTGGTGAACAGAAGAAGTTGCCGAGTGGAAGACACGCAGTGGTGAAGACGCGAAGTAGCGAAGCGGTAGACACGAGGTGGTGAAGACATGAAGTAGCCAAGTGGTGAACAGACGAAGTAGCCAAGTGGAAGACACGAAGTGGTGAAGACACGAAGTAGCGAAGCGGTAGACACGAGGTGGTGAAGACACGAAGTAGCGAAGTGGTAGACACGAAGTGGTGAAGGCACGTAGTAGCGAAGTAGTAGACACGCAGTGGTGAAGACATTAAGTAGCAAAGTGGTGAAGACATGAATCGAAGTAGCCAAGTGGTGAAGAGACGAAGTAGCCAAGTGGAAGACACGAAGTGGTGAAGGCACGTAGTAGCGAAGTAGTAGACACGGAGTGGTGAAGACATTAAGTAGCGAAGTGGTAGACACGAAATGGTGAAGACAGGAAGTAGCCAAGTGGAAGACACGAAGTGGTGAAGACATAAAGTGCAAAGAGGTTAAGACATGAAAGTATCGAAGTGATGAAGCGATGAAGTAGCGAAGTGGCCAAGACACGAAGTAGCAATGTGGTGAAGACAGGATGTAGTTGAGATGTGAATTGGTGAAATGCTGGAGACGCGAACAGACAATGCAAAATAGCGAAACAACGAAGACAGGACGCAAAATTTGAATGGATTGAAAACGGAACAGAAACATTAACAAACAGGTTAACACAACAAACTGCTGTTTTTCGATACCCTTAAAGCAGAAATAACTGTTAAATCCAATACTGTTGATAATAAAGTATAATATATTCAAAAGCCAAACAACAAATAGAGGTTATCATGAGAGTGTGTTTTTTGGGATGGTCAATATCCTGCATTAGGAATAAACATTGTATTTTGCGAGTCTTGGCGCTCTCGTGTAAACATGACTGTTGGCGAGTTCATCTCACAAATAGACCGACGAGAGTTGCTTCCCTTCCGTTCGGTTGCAAATTGCGACTCGCATATCACACGGAGAGCTAAACTGAACATTAAACAGTTAATTCTAAAATCCCCTTCACACAAGTCACATTATGGAACAGTGAAGATTGACGTTTGATCAATGAATATGTGACTCAACTGCCTTTGTTACCGGTAAGTATTTATAAAGTGTTTGCTCGGTAACATGTAACATGTTTAACCTGAGTTGGAATCTATCAAGCAAACACTTTATAAATACTCATCGGTAACAATGTTTTGACATCGTTCATGATCAATTTTGCCACACTATGCAACGTACAATGTTTGTTTTATCGTTTCTAAATATAATGAATATGAAATGAAGCATGTATATTTACATGAAGCTGTTACAACTGTTACGGCAATTTACCTTATTACAGGCGTAATGTTACCGCGTGTGACGTCATTTTCAGAAGAAGTTCCGTCACTTGACCTCTGTATTTTGCATGTTTATCCGTTTATGACCCCAACTGATATCGAAAATATCCGTTGCCTTTATCCTGCCGAGAACACCATCCATTGTATGATAAAGTAAATTGCCAAACATTCCATACAACTAAAACGATATCCACAACATACACTAACAGTAAATACGTAGGGGAGAGCGGGGTCAATTGTAACACGGGGCAATTGTAACAAGGGCGGTTACTCGAAATGTATGTGCTCAAGCAGAGTCTAAATGAGTAGAGTTACTTCCCTTTTTGTTCTTCGTGCTAACATCCGGGCGTTTTCGAGCTACTCACACATCGAAAGATACAGTGGAGAAAAAACCGTTTTTGACTAAGGTAAGTAATTTTTTCAGAAAAATTAATAAGACTTTTTTAATGCAGTCAATCTTGCTATATATGAGATAAACTTTTCACATGTTACCTTGAATCATTGCGGCATACTTTGAAATAGAAATTGTTGAGCTGTCAAACGTCGTTCACTCGTGGTATGACGTGAAAGATGGCCGATACCAAGGGGGGCAATTGTAACACGGTGTTACAATTGCCCCACATACTTTTTATCGGTGTTACAATTGCCCCTTATTGTTTCGACATTATTAAGACTGACATTAGTTTCATGTCTTTTGTTACAGGATGCTTGTGGATGGCTTAGATTGGGCTGTAAGTGGAGGACCTATTCTTAAGCAGTTTTACAAACGAGAAATAGGTTTACAGAGAAAAGATTCAAGACAGATTGAAACCAATTACCTTACTCTATCGTTGACAAAACTATTCCTCTCAGAAGCTGATGATGACCTGCAGTGGGAAATAATATTCCTTCTTATCAATCTTGTGACAGATAAGACACATTTTGGGGTTGTAAGTGCTCAAACGTTGAAGGACATCTGTTCAACATATGACTACACATATGAACCTTTATCTGTGTTTCGTTGTGCTCGACTCTATTTGAAACGATTGGCCCCTCTTGCTGACAGCAATGACATTTATGTGTGTCAAGAATATCATTTGATAGAGGCTTTAGTTGATGAACTTAGATCCTGAACAGCATGGTTCGATACAGGGAAAGGACCACAGATAGAGGGAAAGGCCTACATAATCTGGCATTAGCAAAAAAGGCTGTTGATCAGGGTCGATCTGTTAGGAGTGCAGCCCAAGACTTTGATCTGTGTCATGTTACCTTGGCACGGTATTGCAAAAAAGCTGATGTGGATAGCAGTCAAAAGTCACATAGATTTGGATATAATCCTCATAATAAAGTATTTTCAAGTGAAAATGAAAAATTACTAGTGAAATATTTGAAAAGTGCTGCTGAAATTTTTTATGGCTTAACTCCAAAAGATGTGCGCCAACTAGCCTACGAGTGTGCAGTGAAACATAAGTTGGAGTATCCCGAGGCATGGAATGAAAGGAAGATGGCTGGCAGAGACTGGTTTACTGGATTTATGAAGCGTAACAGCACACTGACGTTGAGGAAGCCCCAAGCAACAAGTCTGGCTAGGGCTACTTCCTTCAACAAAACTACTGTCAGTGAATTCTTTGACAATCTCTCTAACGTGTTGGGTCGATTTCAATTCCCGCCACATGACATCTACAACATGGATGAAACAGGCATAACCACAGTACAACGCCCAAGCCATATCGTTGCGGAGAAGGGGACAAAGCAGGTTGGGGCTCTTACCTCTCAGGAAAGGGGGACTCTGGTGACGTGTGCAGTGGCAATCAATGCAACGGGAAACAGCATACCTCCAATGCTGATTTTCCCAAGGAAGAACTTTAAAGATCACTTCATAAGAGATGGACCTCCTGGCTGTACGGGAACAGCAAATGGATCCGGCTGGATGCAAGAAGATGATTTTCTTGTATTCTTGAAGCATTTCCACAAACACACAAAACCAAGCCTCGAAAAGCCGGTTCTTCTCATATTGGATAACCACGAATCCCACAGATCCATAAAGTCACTTGATTTCTGTAAGGACATGGGCATTGTACTTTTGTCACTACCGCCGCACACATCTCATAAGCTGCAACCTCTGGACAGAACAGTCTTCGGACCTTTGAAAAGAGCAACAAGCAGATGTTGTGATTCCTGGATGATGAATCATCCAGGTCAAACGATGACCATTTACAACATTCCAGAAATTCTCCGAGAAGCTCTCCCCTTAGCCATTACACCAAAAAATGTGATCTCAGGGTTTCGATGTACTGGAATTGTTCCTCTCAATCGGGATGTATTTCAAGAAATCGAGTATGCTCCGTCTCAGGTCACTGACCGTGTTGACCCGTCAGCAGTTCCTGCAGCATCGACCCAGCAAGAAACTGGCCCTGCTACAACGACTCAACCAGAAACTGGTCCTGGAACTTCGACCCGACAAGAAACTGGTCCTGGAACTTCGACCCGACAAGAAACCGGTCCTGGAACTTCGACCCGACAAGAAACCGGTCCTGGAACTTCGACCCGACAAGAAACTGGTCCTGGAACTTCGACCCAACAAGAAACTGATCCTGGAACTTCGACCCGACAAAAAACTGGTCCTGGAACTTCGACCCGACAAGAAACTGGTCCTGAAACTTCGACCCGACAAGAAACTGGTCCTGGAACTTCGACCCGACAAGAAACTGGTCCTGGAACTTCGACCCGACAAGAAACTGATCCTGGAACTTCGACCCGACAAGAAACTGGTCCTGGAACTTCGACCCGACAAGAAACTGGTCCTGGAACTTCGACCCGACAAGAAACTGGTCCTGGAACTTCGACCCGACAAGAAACTGGTCCTGGAACTTCGACCCGACAAGAAACTTGTTCTGATACTGATGGCTCTCAGTTCTCTCCAGTAGCAGTCAAACCGTTCCCTAAAGCAGGACCTCGAAAACAACAAAAAGGTGGCCGAAAAAGAAAAAAATCTGAAATACTTACAGATACACCTGTCAAAGCTAGATTGACGGAAGAAAAGCTTCAGGCAAAAGAGAAAAAGAAACCCAAACCCAAACCGAAACGTTTGACGTTCAAAAAGAAGAAAACAGTCCAGTATGAAGAAGATTCAGATTCGGAAATGAACATTTGTTTAGTTTGTTGTGACAGTTTCACAAATAGTCTCCCAGGCGAAGAATGGTTGCAGTGTTCATCGTGTAAGTTTTGGGCTCATGAAGACTGCACGCCAAAACAAGGTTTTTACACTTGCCAAAACTGTCAATCGGACGATGAGGATTATTGAAGATGCCTCTAGTTCAGTGTTATGTTTTGACAGCGTTATGCAAACTTTTGGTGTTTTTAAATATATTTTCTGACAACGCCACATCAAGAATTTCGTAGTCGTTGAAGGTCTCTTGAGAGTTCATTATAAGCTTTGAAAAATGTTAGTATAAATATTTCATTTGTATTATTTCATTACTTTTGTTGATACAGTTTTTGTGGGGGGAAACTGCTTTATTGCATTTGTGCTCATCAGAGCCGAACTGATTTGTTGGTTGTTTACCATGCTGTTGGACTATTTATCTTGATGTTGGGCATTTTGTTTCTAATTAAAACCCAATTATGAAACTTTATGCAAAAAATAAGTCTACGGATGAACAGTGTTGGTATCGTTCCTTTTAATGTATTTGTTGCTTATTAAAGGCACAATACATAACAAATGTCAATGATGACGAAGGTTGAATGATCCTTTACTTCTACCTCGACTATGAAGGTGCTATTTGTTCATGTTTTGTTTGGTTGTATTGAAAAATAAAAGAGATTTCAAATATTATGAGTCTTGTGTTACAATTGCCCCACTCACCTGTTACAATTGCCCCTTTGTAGGGGTCGATTGTAACACTTGGAGTGATTGCATTTAACCTGAAATAACTGTGTAACGATGTGATATTGAACCTTTAGAGACACTGTAATTTAAAGCCGAGATGTCAATTTACCAGATGGTACCGAATAATTTGGTGATATGTGTTCTACTTTCATAATACAACACGTTTTGTAAAAAGTGTTACAATTGACCCCGCTCTCCCCTATAGTTACTGTTGAAATGAACATCTCGAAAACTGTTTTTCATCCCTACTGACTTTGGCTTTTTTAATTTAATATCTGCTTTTATCATATACCTATTAATGGTATGGTATGTTTTGCATGTGTGATAGAGGTAATGACACACCACCCATACTGCTACCCGGTCCGCAAAACCATATCAGCCATATCAGTCCGGTGTTACAGGCCAAACCTTCCCCGGGATAAAAGTACCCTAGGACAAACCTACCTAGGCCATTTACTCCCCGGGGAAAGTTTAGACCAGGTAAGAAATGGTCTGCTACACCGGTTTGAAAGTCCGTTTGACGTTAGGCTAGAGTGATCTCCCTTTGCTTACAGCTGTTACGTATTGACAAATGATGACATACGCTTCTTATTGGGTCCGTGACATCTACGACTTTATTCATGACGTCGTCAGGTCTTGTGTACATCTGCCGTAAAGCCTAACTGTCGTTATCACATATGTCGTAACGACACATGAAGCGCTTGTATAAGATACGGAGGCTGGGATATGTTACATCCTCTCTTCTTACAATAAAGCTATAGACCCTGAATATATATGCTGAAAAGTAGAACTTAATCTTAGGAAGACTGTTTCTAGTCAAAACAACTGGGACCATCAGTTTGTTAATAAAGTTCATAAGCTGAAACAAAGAGAGGGGCTAAACTATAGCTCAATAGGGTAATGGATTACTTTAACTTTAAGGTCTTTGAAAAAGGATATGAACAGTGAATTTAACACTTGAACGCTAACACTTATAGATCAAGTCTTTTGGGACTTTTCACAACACTTCTCGTCCGGGTTTCAGGAGCACTCTGCGGCGATGGTTTAGGTGTGGCAGCATGGCGGTTATCTGCTGCAGGCAGATTGTGGGACTTCAGAGATGAAGTCTGGGGAGTTTTGAGGTGTTGCCCTGGTTACCGATGTTGGCGGTTGATGGCGAGGCAATGCTGACGGTTTATTTACTGGTAGCATCAGTCGGGGTCGCGTCGGTAGAGGATCTGTAGAACTTGGTGGATTTTTTGCAGAGACGTGGGAGGATTGGTTGTGCGCCTTATAGGTTGACAGTCTAAGGTGCTTTCTATTCCTTCTGTATTTCTTGCCGTTGTACTCAACAACATAGGAGCGAGGCGAGTTGTGGTGCCCTACTACAGTTGCTGGCATCCAAGTTTTGGTACCTGGGAAAGGAGTCATTCTGACTGGGTAACCTGGTAGCAGAACTGGTAAGTCAGAGGATGACTTAGAGTCATAGTACTCGCATTGCCGCTTCTTGTCAGGCGTCTTCGAACTTCGCTGTGATCAATGGCAACTGGTTTCAACTGCACTCTGTAGATAGGCAGCTTGTTGCAAGGTCTGCGACTGAACGTGAGTTGTGCTGGGGATAATCCACAGTTTTCCATTGGAGTTGAGCGGTAGTCAAGAAGTGCAAGATGACGATCATTACACTTAGTCCATAGTCTCTTCACTGTTTGTACTGCTCGTTCCGCTTCTCCGTTTGATTGTGGATAGTTTGGAGAAGAGGTTTCATGCTTGATACCATAATCAGCTACAAACTTGGAGAACTCTTGTGCTGAAAATTGAGGACCGTTGTCAGTTCTCAGTTTATCTGGTATTCCATGACGACAGAGCTGTTGCTTCAACACACCAATCACAGTCCTACTGGATTTGACAAACAGTTTATCAACTTCAATAAACCTGGAATAATAGTAGATGGTCAAGAGGTAATGTTCTCCCTTGAACTCGAACAGGTCTGAGGCAACTTCACTCCAGGGGAAGTCAGGTGTAGGTGTTTGCTTCATTGGTTCAGCTGCTTGCTTGTTCTGGTAGGTATTGCACAAAGCACAGTCGTTAACCATGTCTTCAATTTGCTGCATCATACCTGGCCAATAAAGAGCTTCCCTTGCCCTTTTCTTACATTTTACAATGCCCATGTGTGATTCATGTACCTGTTTAAGCATGTTCTGTCTCATGCTGGGTGGGACGACAATCTTCATTCCTTTATACACAATGCCATCTGCAACGGACAGTTCATCTCTCACAGTCCAATTGACTCTGATTGAGTGTGGAGTCTCATGACAAGTGTCTGGCCAACCTTTGATGATGATGAAGTGTAGTTCATTCAGCTCATCTGCTGTCTTCTGCTGGAAATCTGCATATCTTGCTGGAGTTACAGCGATGAATTCCACTATGATGATCAATATCGGCTGAATGTCTGGTTCAGTGTCTGGCAAATTGGCACGACTTAGTGCATCTCCGATAGGAATGTCTTTTCCAGGCTTGAATATGACTTATAGATCATATGGCTGAAGTCTCAACATCATATTCTGCAAGCGCATTGGAGCAGACAAAAGTGGCTTGGAGAATATAGCTTGTAGTGGCTTGTGGTCACTTTCAACTATCACATGCTTTCCAAAAATGTAATAGTGGAACTTCTTGCAACTATGGACAAAAGCTAAGCTCTCCTTCTCTATTTGTGCATATCTTGTTTCAGTCTCTGTGAGAGCACGAGAAGTGTAGGCTATCAGTGCTAGTAGTAGAAGTAGGACACCGCCTAGAGCATAGGTACTTGCATCACACTGGATGGTTATGTCCTTTGACACATCAAACCTTGCAAGCACTGGGGATTGTGAACACTTGGCTTTGAGCTTGTCAAAGCTTTTCTGTTGAGGTTTCTCCCAGAAGAAGTCTGTATTCTTCTTTACTGTTTCTCGAAGCTGAGCGTCTATCTCGCTAAAATTTGGGATGAACTTGGCGAGGTACTGGATCATACCAAGGAATCTCCTGACATCATCTTTGCTCTGTGGCGCAGGCATCTCGATGAGTGCTCTAATCTTGTCTGTGTCAGCTTTGATACCATTCTTCGTGATCATGTGACCAGAGTACTTCACTTCCAGCTTCCGAATTTGGCATTTGTCAAATTTGAGTTTCAGGTTGTATTCAGTTGTTTCGCTGAACTACTTTTCTCATGATCATGTCTCACTTTTCTCATGATCATTTCGCTGAACTACTTTTCTCATGATCATGTCATGATGCGTCTCGTTCTCACCTCCAAATAGGATGTCATCCATTATTTCGCGTGCACCAGGAATGTCTTCTAGCATTGTGTCCATAATGCTTTGGAAAATCTCTGGCGCCGACTTGACACCAAATGGAAGACGTAACCATCGGAACCGTCCAAACGGAGTATCGAATGTGGTGAGTAAACTTGACTCATAATCAAGTTTGATTTGTAGAAAAACTGACTTTGCATCCAGAACAGAGAATACATTGGCATGAGGAAAAGAGGTGATCACTTCTTCAACAGTCGGTATTGGATAATGTTCTCGTCTGATGGCTGTGTTCAAGTCCTTCGGATCCAAACAAATCCTAACTTTGTTGTTCTTCAAAACCACTACTACTGGAACTGACCCAGTCTGTTGGTACGGTGACTTTTGTAATGTGTTCTGCCTCTTCCATTTCCTTCAACTTTGCCTCGATCTTGGAACAGAGAGCCTTGGGTTGACGCCTTGGTCCATGTACAACTGGCTGTACTGTTGGATCAATCTTGAGAGTGTGTGTACCTGGTAATGTACCTGTCATCTCCTTCAGTTCAGGATACTGCTCAATTCCTGATATTGCATGTATGCGCTCATTCAATCCTAGCTGTGTGCATATCCTTCCTGAAAGTAGAAAGCCTTTGTCTGCCTGTACAACTGTGTACTCGACGTTTAGACTTTGGTTCTTATACCTTGTCGGTAAAGTCACACGACCTTTCACATCCAGGATCTGTCCTGTGTAGGATGTGAAGGCTTTCCTTGAGGGTGAAAGAGGGAGTTTCATCTTCATTTTCTAGTATGTTTTGTAAGGTAGTATCGATTGGGCTGCACCAGTATCAAGTACTTTCAACTTCTGTCCGGCAATCTACACAGTCTCATACCAATCATCCTCTTCATTCTCACTGTTTATGTGATTTATCAGATGTGCTAAGTCATCTTCTTGAGAAGAGTCTGAATCTACAGCATGTAGTTTTGGGTCTGAAAGGTTTTTTTACTGCTGTGTTTCTTTTGTGGTTTGTTTCTGACAAAGTGAACTTTTGGATCTTCATCTGTTATAGTTCACATGTTATCTCGGGACATCTCATAAGACTGTCCAATTTGTATTGCCATGTTTAGTGTGAGATCATTGCCCTTCTCGAAACATGTTTCACTTATCTCTCTGTGTGAATGAATGACAATTGCATCACGAACCATCCGGTCCGTATCAGTATAGGAACAATCTCTAAATAGCAATTTTAAATCTGTCCCAAAAATGTAAAAAATTTCATCGCATTGCTGTTTTCTTCTGAGAAAGTTTACTGTAGCCCTGATTTCATTTCTCTTTGGTTCTGTGTAAGATGAATATTTGGCAAATACCCCTACTAGTGTGTCATTTTCAGCAGGTTGAGTGTCTGTTGCAGGAGCCCAAGTGAATGTGTTATATATCTCTCTCCCTTTGTCCCCAATATAAGTCATTAGGTAATTAACCTTTTGTTCTTCACTTTTATCTGCTAGAGGTCCTTTGAAGGTGAACTCAGCATGTTGTTGGAATCCTTTCCATTCTTTTGACAGGTCAGTCGCCTGTCAGTTCATAGAAGGTTTACTGCTTGAATGTTCTGCTATTATTTAGTATTTCAGTGAATGTTACGAGTTAGAAATAATGAATCTGTGATAGTTCGTGTCTAACTGTCTTCGTAATCACACACGGTCAAAACTTCTAAATCCAATATGGCGGACACACATTAACCACATGAAAACGTTTCAAAGTTCAATTTTCATTGACAAAAGGACGTCAAAAGTCGTTCAAAATGTTCTTTAAAATGTCATTGTTATGCATGAATGATTAATGCGATGCCTGAATAACATTTGACCACTTCTGACACCATGTTACGTATTGACAAATGATGACATACGCTTCTTATTGGGTCCGTGACATCTACGACTTTATTCATGACGTCATCAGGTCTTGTGTACATCTGCCGTAAAGCCTAACTGTCGTAATCACGTATGTCGTAACGACACATGAAACGCTCGTATAAGATACGGAGGCTGGGATATGTTACAACAGCCACGCTAAGAAATGGAAATGTCACAAGCGCAGCAGTGTCAAAAATACATCCTTACAGTACGGGGGTATTCCGGATGAAAGAGTGACTGCATGAGCGTACGCAATGCAGAAATACAATCTATAGACAATTTCTGTAGAGGCTAACTATCTTTCATTTTATTCATATCAAAATAAAGATATCCAGGCGATCATGATTTAGATAGTGAAAACTGACAAATCCTTTGCCGTTACGGCAGTTCCGGATCATTTCAGGGTATTCCGGATCAGGTGACAAAATGAGGTCGCGTCCGGCTATTATGCCTTTTAAGACAAAAAGGGGGCACTGTCAAACAGAAACACTTGTTTAATGGGTCAGAAATAATAATTATGATGTAGGGCCTATATATTACGAATAACAAGCATTGCGATTCAAAACAGTTTATTCCTTTAACATTTACTGCCGTGTAGACCTAAACAGCGTTGTCGGACCACGAACACTTAGTTGTAGATATTTGAAAATTACACAACATTGGTAACCTTTATATTACGAATAACAAGCATTGCGATTCAAAACAGTTTATTCCTTTAACATTTACTGCCGTGTAGACCTAAATAGCGTTCTCGGACCACGAACACTTAGTTGTAGATATTTGAAAATTACACAACATTGGTAACCTTTATATTACGAATAACAAGCATTGCGATTCAAAACAGTTTATTCCTTTAACATTTACTGCCGTGTAGACCTAAATAGCGTTCTCGGACCACGAACACTTAGTTGTAGATATTTGAAAATTACACAACATTGGTAATACATTTCGTCAATTCAACAGTTATTAATTTGTTTCGGTCGTTGGAAGTTGTAATAACGGTCCCTAAATTACGGTGATCCGGAACTACCTGAAGTACGTTGTCCGATAAATTGTTTATTTCTTAAAATTTAGGGCAGATATTAAAATCATTTGCAATGTAACAAGTGTTGTGGTAAGCAAAGAACTGTTAACATTTAGCAAGTTGATTTTATTGTTTCTTAAAATGAGTGACCAATTTCTGATACGCAAACGACAGCTGCCCATAATTATAGCGGGAGGTACCGTATTTCCTTAATTACACGCCGGGCATCTATCATTTTCAAACGGTCTGCACCATAGGCGTCTATTTTAGGCAGGCTTCTATTCAAGGCAGGCGAGTAAATACGGTTTGCTCATTACAGCTAGGGTGCGCAAGAAAACTCCTAGGCCGAGAGTTACCAACAATTAACACCTAACTATCAAAATTTCTAGAAGTTACCTCATAACTTGTAAAAGTTCATCATAACTCATAAATATCAATTCCTTCTCCCAAGAGTTACTCGTTATGTTATGAATGGCCAGTGACACTTTTATCATTCTCTAAGAGTTCCAATATGGACGCTGCCGTACAGGTGCGATAGCGTCGACTCAGGCATTTCAATGTAAGAAACGATGTTCCTATTAACTGACGAGGTATTGATTGAAAGGTACAGACTGAGACGTGGCTCCCATGAAGTGAAACAATTATCTCATCTTGATGAACATTGACATAGCTTTAAAACAAGACAATGAGTGAAGAAATCCATTCATGTTTGCCCTCCCTTTATTGAAATAGACGCCCGAGCGATCCGGAATACCCGTGATCCGGAATACCCGTGATCCAGAATACCCTTACGCACTGTATTTCAGAATAGTCTACAAACAAGGATGTTGTTAATGCTTTTTTTAAAACTTAACTTAATATACTAGTAATTGGACAATTGAATAAGAGGCACGGCTGGAAATGATTTTTTACAAAAAAATATAAAAGAGGGTTGATTAGTCTTAATAGTAATTATTCGCATGGAAATGTCACAAAATCTAATTTTTCTTTAAGCCTTGTTTTGTTCTAGAATAAAGTATGTTATATGATAAATAGGTTACAGTCTGATTAAAACCGACGGTATCGTGCGACAAAATAATTTGCAAAATAGTGCATCTACCGGGATACGAACTCATATCGTTCGGAGGTTTCACGCCAAACCGTCTGGAAACAGCCCGTAGACTGTCATGTTCTGACGCAATTCAGTAAACCAATCACAAGACGTCCAACAAAAGCTTTCGGTGCGTGAAGCTAGGGGCAGATAACTCCAAACAGCTATCCTTTTGTCTGTTCTGACTGCTTTCAAAACAGCGACCGTTTAATAACTACAATGTGATTGGTCAGCTATTTGACTGGGCTTTGGCTGCGCTAAACTGGTTCGGAACACGCGCCTATACGGGCTGTTCTCAGACCTTGTGGCGAGGAATCTACAGAACCTGTTCGTATCCCGGTAGATATATTATTTTGCAAATTTTATTCCTCGGAACAAGGTCGATTTTAATCAGACTGAATAGGTTACAACATGCCATTTTTCATACCATATCCCATATCAGCCCTCGACCCATATCAGCCATCTTGGCATCTTGTATGAAAAATTATAAATTATAACCTCTAAATATCAACATAGCAATTTGTCCCTTAGTGTTGTAAAGGTGCAGCCATTTGTTTCATAAAATTATGTTTGGAATTAATACGTTCCAACACACCATGTGTGCTGTTAACAGTACAAATAAATTCACTCAGCTTGCATATTCATCCCATATCGCCAACTATGTCATAATTACTAATTTCCAATTAAAATCGAGTTACATCATTATGCATGTGTAGAAACCGAAACTGCATGTCCCGTTTACATGCACTGTAGTTATATGACCAATTACACATTATTAACCAACGTTTGTCATTTTGTCTGTTATGAATAAGAATAAAAAATTACGTTTGACTCATTGACGAACGTCAATCGCGATGCATTGTCCGGTTTTCGATCAGAAATCACTACTTCATATCGTCAATATTCTGAGTCGACTATCATCAAAATGGTAGTTTTCGGTAACAGTCGGTACTTCTCGATAAAGTAACACCATTTATTAAGTTTGGAATATTTTACCCTCAACAACACACTGGATGTACCTTTAACGTTGGGCTGATATATAACTATTTTTGGAGTTACTTTATCCCAAATTCAAACCAGTTTTCGTTTTCTTCAGAATATCCAATATAATTTGGTAAAACTCTCTTTTAATCTCGAGTTTCTGTTTGTAGTGTTTACCGTGGTAGTGTTTATACATAACCAAAACTGAATATATTTATATAAACATTAATTTCTTGCAACTGAATTAGTAATTTATCATTTATCCAAAGCATTTTAACGTTTTCATTTCATTGTTGGTACGGGTCTCTCTCAGTTCATCTGAAATCTAAAGTGAACAAAATTGTAAACATTGCAAGTAAAATCGCTGGGGTCAAATTTGAATGTTTAACAGAAATATATGAGCGGCAAATCTTAAATCAAGCTATTAAAATCATATCTGACCCAACTCATTATTTACATTCGGAATATCACATCCTCCCTTCAGGCCGCCGCTACAAAGTTCCAGTTTATAAAACTAAGAGAGCCCGTACGTCATTTGTACCAAACACAATATCTCTATTGAATACACGTGTAAATACTTAAAGTTATCTGTCAATATAATGATATGGTGTATTTGTATCACTGTTTGTTTGTTATTTTAGCTCTGTTGATGTAAAGAAAATTCCTGGAAAGGCAATAAAGTATTATTATTATTATTATTATTATTAGTAGTAGTAGTAGTAGTAGTGGTATTATTATTATTATTATTATTATTATTATTATTATTATTATTATTATTATTATTAATTATACACAGCAGGAGAGACAATGATTACATCATCGTAAGAATTATTATTAATTAGTCAACTAACATGTTTAAAGGAGGGTTCTATCGGGTATTGTTTGTCGAAACGACATTCAAGAATTCACATACACATATTTGTTATTAATACATGATTAAAACACATTCAAATTGAAATATACTAATAAAGGTAAGATTTTGATGACTTTATACTTCACAACTTGATGAAAATCAAAATAACGAGAACTGAAGTCATTCATCGGCGCTGCGATTGGAAAACTTGGTTACAGCATAACAGCAAATTGTTTATAATGTTTATGACATGTTATGTTTAACTATGCGAATACCCCATCACTGTTTGTCTTTTATTATTAAAAAGTTGTACAATTAGGTTCAATATAGCTTGTTTTAATATCATGAAATGCACAAAACCAAGATGGCGACAGACTTCTCCCAAGTAGAAATTTAATCTTTCTTTAAAGTTAGATAACAGACAATAAGATGTAATCTTTATAACATGAGAAACATGTCATAGATCTTTAATCGATAAATAGCCAACGCGAAGCACAGCCACTTATCTTAAGTTAATCATTATAATTTGAGTAACAAAACATGCGTAATATTTAATCGATAGTTGATCTGCAGAAACTTATATTAAACTTATACTCTTGATAGGTAATTTTACAAAGACAATGACTATCACAAGAATTCTAGTAGCAACTCGTGAGCTTTATAGCATTATCTATGTTTGATCGACACGATCCAAACCAACTCTGACAAAAAAAATCATAAGAATTGAAAAAATATTTTACCTACAAATGTCCATAGAACTCGGGAGTGAAGTTGAAAAATGGACAAATAACAAGGTGGAAATTCGTATAACTTTTACACAAGAAAATATTCTACTCGGTTTTCCCTTGAAAGGAAATCATTAATTAAATGCCGTATGTCTTGTCATAAAAGATGGCATTTTCAAATTTTACATTACAAAGAGAGTAGTACAATTTACATATATTCAGAGAGAGTTAACACATTACTACAATAGAACTAAAGCATTAGCCTATTCCAACTATGACAACAACAAGTTCGTTAAATTCTGGTCCAGCTGCCATTAGTTTATTCTTTGACTACTCCAATTCAACTACTCATATGAATACGTTTTTCTCTCTTCTCATTGATGTTGAAATAATTTAAATATTGTATGATTTGCTGTACAACAAACAAATTGAATTAAAAATTTTTTTTTTTTAAAATGTTTGATCGACACGATCCAAACCAAAAGGAATCTCCTTTCTGACAAACAAAATCATAAAAAATGAAAACATATTTTACCTTCAACTATCATGTTCGGCGTATTAACATTTTACTTGTAAAATGAGTTTATCCCGATATTTCTTTTATGATCTTTCTGTGCCTGACAGGCAAAAACGAAAGGAGAAATAATTTTTTCACAGTCTACAATGGAATTGTAAATCTTGAACGTGAAAATCCTGACATATTTCAACGTAAGCAAACACTTGGGGGATTCATTCCCATGTACAGAATTCCCTAAAGACAGAATGAATCAGTACATGAGTTGGCTAAATAGCTGAGAAGTGCTGTGCGCCCCTATCTGACAAATGAACTGACCTGGGTCACTGCAGATACAGTGCCAACACTGTCTTCTCATGTACCCATCTCAAAACATGTTACTATATCTATATCACTATAGGATTTAGTTTACTGGTGCAGAACATCCCTCTAGTACAAAAAACTTTAATAATAATAATAATAATAATAATAATGATAATAATAATAATAATAAAATGCATATTTATATTGCGCTAAATCCATGCTTAGCATGCTCTAAGTGCTACAAATATTATTACCCTGAAGGAAATTGTACTTTCGCTATTTTCCATTGTTATATATACATGGCCTACAGTGCTGTTACATCACAGTGTCGGTATTAATAGAAAACATCAAATAAAATATATTGTACAATTATAGCAATTATCAATCAGAAAAAAACAACAACTTTTTTCCAAAGTGGGTCAGGTCAAAATGGATCAGGTCTGTCTGGGTCAGGTCAAAATGGATCAGGTCTGTGTGGGTCAGTTTAAAATGGATCAGGTCTGTGTGGGTCAGGTCAAAATTGATCAGGTCTGTGTGGGTCAGTTCAAAATGGATCAGGTCCGTGTTGGTCAGGTCAAAATGGATCAGGTCTGTGTGAGTGAGGTCAAAATGGATCAGGTCTGTGTGGGTCAGGCCAAAATGGATCAGGTCTGTGTGGGTCAGTTCAAAATGAATCAGGTCTGTGTTGGTCAGGTCAAAATGGGTCCGGTCTGTGTGGGTCAGTTCAAAATGGATCAGGTCTGTGTGGGTCAGATCAAAATGCACAGATCTGTGTGGGTCAGGTCAAAATGGGTCAGTTCTGTTTGGGTCAGTTCAAAATGAATCAGGTCTGTGTGGGTCAGGTCAAAATGGATCAGGTCTGTGTGAGCCAGTTCAAAATGGGTCAGGTCTGTGTGGGTCAGTTTAAAATGGATCAGGTCTGTGTGGGTCAGTTCAAAATGGATCAGATCTGTGTGGGCCAGTTCAAAATGGGTCAGGTCTGTGTGGGTCAGTTCAAAATGGATCAGATCTGTGTTGGTCAGTTCAAAATGGATCAGATCTGTGTGGGTCAGATCAAAATGAATCAGATCTGTGTTGGTCAGTTCAAAATGGATCAGATCTGTGTGGGTCAGGTATGTGTGGGTCGGTTCAAAATGGATCAGATCTGTGTGGGTCAGTTCAAAATGGGTCAGTTCAAAATGGGTCAGGTCTGTGTGTCTCAGATCAAAATGAATCAGATCTGTGTTGGTCAGTTCAAAATGGATCAGATCTGTGTGGGTCAGGTCTGTGTGGGTCACTTCAAAATGGATCAGGTCTGTGTTGGTCAGGTCAAAATGGATCAGGTCTGTGTGGGTCACTTCAAAATGGATCAGGTCTGTATGGGTCGGTTCAAAATGGATCAGGTCTGTGTGGGTCAGTTCAAAATGGATCAGGTCTGTGTGGGTCAAGTCAAAATGGATCAGGTCTGTGTGGGTCAGGTCAACATGGATCAGGTCTGTGTGGGTCAAGTCAAAATGGATCAGGTCTGTGTGGGTCACTTCAAAATGGATCAGGTCTGTGTGGGTCAGTTCAAGATGGATCAGGTCTGTGTGGGTCAGGTCAAAATGGATCAGGTCTGTGTGGGTCAGATCAAAATTGATCAGGTCTGTGTGGGTCAGGTCAAAATGGATCAGGTCTGTGTGGGTCAGTTCAAAATGGATCATGTCTGTGTGGGTCAGTTAAAAAAGGATCAGGTCTGTGTGGGTCAGGTCAAAACGGATCAGGTCTGTGTGGGTCAGATCAAAATGGATCAGGTCTGTGTGGGTCAAGTCAAAAAGGATCAGATCTGTGTGGGTCAAGTCAAAATGGATCAGATCTGTGTGGGTCAGATCAAAATTGATCAGGTCTGTGTGGGTCAGTTCAAAATGAATCAGGTCTGTGTGGGTCAGGTCAAAATGGGTCCGGTCTGTGTGGGTCAGTTCAAAATGGATCAGGTCTGTGTGGGTCAGATCAAAATGGATCAGATCTGTGTGGGTCAGGTCAAAATGGGTCAGTTCTGTGTGGGTCAGTTCAAAATGAATCAGGTCTGTGTGGGTCAGGTCAAAATGGATCAGGTCTGTGTGGGTCAGTTCAAAATGGATCAGGTCTGTGTGGGTCAGTTCAAGATGGATCAGGTCTGTGTGGTTACTTCAAAATGGATCAGGTCTGTGTGGGTCAGATCAAAATGGATCAGGTCTGTGTGGGTCAGGTCAAAATGGATCAGGTCTGTGTGGGTCAGTTCAAAATGGATCAGGTCTGTGTGGGTCAGTTCAAAAAGGATCAGGTCTGTGTGGGTCAGGTCAAAACGGATCAGGTCTGTGTGGGTCAGATCAAAATGGATCAGGTCTGTGTGGGTCAAGTCAAAATGGATCAGATCTGTGTGGGTCAGATCAAAATTGATCAGGTCTGTGTGGGTCAGTTCAAAATGAATCAGGTATGTGTGGGTCAGGTCAAAATGGGTCCGGTCTGTGTTGGTCAGTTCAAAATGGATCAGATCTGTGTGGGTCAGGTCAAAATGGGTCAGTTCTGTGTGGGTCAGTTCAAAATGAATCAGGTCTGTGTGGGTCAGGTCAAAATGGATCAGGTCTGTGTGGGTCAGTTCAAAATGGATCAGGTCTGTGTGGGTCAGTTCAAAATGGATCAGGTCTGTGTGGGTCAAGTTTAAATGGGCCAGGTCTGTGTGGGTCAGTTCAAAATTGACCAGGTCTGTGTGGGTCAGTTAGAATTGGTTCAGGTCTGTGTGGGTCAGATCAAAATGGAACAGGTCTGTGTGGGTCAAGTTAAAATGGATCAGATTTGTGCGGGTCAGGTCAAAATGGATCAGATCTGTGTGGGTCAGATCAAAATGGATCAGGTCTGTGTGGGGGGCAGTTCAAAATGAATCAGGTCTGTGTGGGTCAGGTCAAAATGGGTCCGGTCTGTGTGTGTCAGTTCAAAATGGATCAGGTCTGTGTGGGTCAAGTCAAAATGGATCAGGTCTGTGTGGGTCAGATCAACATTGATCAGGTCTGTGTGGGTCAAGTCAAAATGGATCAGGTCTGTGTGGGTCAGTTCAAAATGGATCAGGTCTGTGTGGGTCAGTTCAAAATGGATCAGGTCTGTGTGGGTCAGGTCAAACTGGATCAGGTCTGTGTGGGTCAGATCAAAATTGATCAGGTCTGTGTGGGTCAGGTCAAAATGGATCAGGTCTGTGTGGGTCAGTTCAAAATGGATCAGGTCTGTGTGGGTCAGTTCAAAAAGGATCAGGTCTGTGTGCATCAGGTCAAAACGGATCAGGTCTGTGTGGGTCAGATCAAAATGGATCAGGTCTGTGTGGGTCAAGTCAAAATGGATCAGATCTGTGTGGGTCAGATCAAAATTGATCAGGTCTGTGTGGGTCAGTTCAAAATGAATCAGGTCTGTGTGGGTCAGGTCAAAATGGGTCCGGTCTGTGTGGGTCAGTTCAAAATGGATCAGGTCTGTGTGGGTCAGATCAAAATGCACAGATCTGTGTGGGTCAGGTCAAAATGGGTCAGTTCTGTGTGGGTCAGTTCAAAATGAATCAGGTCTGTGTGGGTCAGGTCAAACTGGATCAGGTCTGTGTGGGTCAGTTCAAAATGGATCAGGTCTGTGTGGGTCAAGTCAAAATGGGTCAGGTCTGTGTGGGTCAGTTCAAAATTGATCAGGTCTGTGTGGGTCAGTTCAAAATGAATCAGGTCTGTGTGGGTCAGGTCAAAATGGGTCCGGTCTGTGTGGGTCAGTTCAAAATGGATCAGGTCTGTGTGGGTCAGATCAAAATGCACAGATCTGTGTGGGTCAGGTCAAAATGGGTCAGTTCTGTGTGGGTCAGTTCAAAATGAATCAGGTCTGTGTGGGTCAGGTCAAACTGGATCAGGTCTGTGTGGGTCAGTTCAAAATGGATCAGGTCTGTGTGGGTCAAGTCAAAATGGGTCAGGTCTGTGTGGGTCAGTTCAAAATTGACCAGGTCTGTGGGGGTCAGTTCGAATTGGTTTAGGTCTGTGTGGGTCAGATCAAAATGGAACAGGTCTGTGTGGGTCAAGTTAAAATGGATCAGATTTGTGCGGGTCAGGTCAAAATGGATCAGATCTGTGTGGGTAAGATCAAAATGGATCACGTCTGTGTGGGTCAGTTCAAAATGAATCAGGTCTGTGTGGGTCAGGTCAAAATGGGTCCGGTCTGTGTGGATCAGTTCAAAATGGATCAGGTCTGTGTGGGTCAGTTCAAAAAGGATCTGGTCTGTGTGCGTCAGGTCAAAACGGATCAGGTCTGTGTGGGTCAGATCAAAATGGATCAGGTCTGTGTGGGTCAAGTCAAAATGGATCAGATCTGTGTGGGTCAGATCAAAATTGATCAGGTCTGTGTGGGTCAGTTCAAAATGAATCAGGTCTGTGTGGGTCAGGTCAAAATGGGTCCGGTCTGTGTGGGTCAGTTCAAAATGGATCAGGTCTGTGTGGGTCAGATCAAAATGCACAGATCTGTGTGGGTCAGGTCAAAATGGGTCAGTTCTGTGTGGGTCAGTTCAAAATGAATCAGGTCTGTGTGGGTCAGGTCAAACTGGATCAGGTCTGTGTGGGTCAGTTCAAAATGGATCAGGTCTGTGTGGGTCAAGTCAAAATGGGTCAAGTCTGTGTGGGTCAGTTCAAAATTGACAAGGTCTGTGTGGGTCAGTTCGAATTGGTTCAGGTCTGTGTGGGTCAGATAAAAATGGAACAGGTCTGTGTGGGTCAAGTTAAAATGGATCAGATTTGTGCGGGTCAGGTCAAAATGGATGAGATCTGTGTGGGTCAGATCAAAATGCATCACGTCTGTGTGGGTCAGTTCAAAATGAATCAGGTCTGTGTGGATCAGGTCAAAATGGGTCCGGTCTGTGTGGGTCAGTTCAAAATGGATCAGGTCTGTGTGGGTCAGATCAAAATGGATCAGGTCTGTGTGGGTCAGATCAAAATGGATCAGGTCTGTGTGGGTCAGTTCAAAATGAATCAGGTCTGTGTGGGTCAGGTCAAAATGGATCAGGTCTGTGTGGGTCAGTTCAAAATGAATCAGGTCTGTGTTGGTCAGGTCAAAATGGGTCCGGTCTGTGTGGGTCAGTTCAAAATGGATCAGGTCTGTGTGGGTCAGATCAAAATGCACAGATCTGTGTGGGTCAGGTCAAAATGGGTCAGTTCTGTGTGGGTCAGTTCAAAATGAATCAGGTCTGTGTGGGTCAGTTCAAAATGGATCAGGTCTGTGTGGGTCAGTTCAAAATTGGTTCAGGTCTGTGTGGGTCAAGTCAAAATGGAACAGGTCTGTGTGGGTCAAGTTAAAATGGAACATATTTGTGCGGGTCAGGTCAAAATGGATCAGATCTGTGTGGGTCAGATCAAAATGGATCAGGTCTGTGTGGGTCAGTTCAAAATGAATCAGGTCTGTGTTGGTCAGGTCAAAATGGGTCCGGTCTGTGTGGGTCAGTTCAAAATGGATCAGGTCTGTGTGGGTCAGATCAAAATGGATCAGGTCTGTGTGGGTCAGATCAAAATGGATCAGGTCTGTGTGGGTCAGTTCAAAATGAATCAGGTCTGTGTGGGTCAGGTCAAAACGGGTCCGGTCTGTGTGGGTCAGTTCAAAATGGATCAGGTCTGTGTGGGTCAGATCAAAATGCACAGATCTGTGTAGGTCAGGTCAAAATGTGTCAGTTCTGTGTGGGTCAGTTCAAAATGAATCAGGTCTGTGTGGGTCAGGTCAAAATGGATCAGGTCTGTGTGGGTCAGTTCAAAATGGATCAGGTCTGTGTGGGTCAAGTCAAAATGGGTCAGGTCTGTGTGGGTCAGTTCAAAATTGACCAGGTCTGTGTGGGTCAGTTCGAATTGGTTCAGGTCTGTGTGGGTCAGATCAAAATGGAACAGGTCTGTGTGGGTCAAGTTAAAATGGATCAGATTTGTGCGGGTCAGGTCAAAATGGATCAGATCTGTGTGGGTCAGATCAAAATGGATCAGGTCTGTGTGGGTCAGTTCAAAATGAATCAGGTCTGTGTGGGTCAGGTCAAAATGGGTCCGGTCTGTGTGGGTCAGTTCAAAATGGATCAGGTCTGTGTGGGTCAGATCAAAATGGATCAGGTCTGTGTGGGTCAGATCAAAATGGATCAGGTCTGTGTGGGTCAGTTCAAAATGAATCAGGTCTGTGTGGGTCAGGTCAAAATGGGTCCGGACTGTGTAGGTCAGTTCAAAATGGATCAGGTCTGTGTGGGTCAGATCAAAATGGATCAGGTCTGTGTGGGTCAAGTCAAAATGGATCAGGTCTGTGTGGGTCAGTTCAAAATTGACCAGGTCTGTGTGGGACAGGTCAAAACGGATCAGGTCTGTGTGGGTCAGATCAAAATGGATCAGGTCTGTGTGGGTCAGATCATAATGAATCAGATCTGTGTGGGTCAGTTCAAAATGGATCAGGTCTGTGTGGGTCAGATCAAAATGGATCACATCTGTGTGGGTCAGTTCAAAATGGATCAGGTCTGTGTGGGTCAGGTCAAAATGGGTCCGGTCTGTGTTGGTCAGGTCAAAATGGGTCCGGTCTGTGTGGGTCAGTTCAAAATGGATCAGGTCTGTGTGGGTCAGATCAAAATGCACAGATCTGTGTGGGTCAGGTCAAAATGGGTCAGTTCTGTGTGGGTCAGTTCAAAATGAATCAGGTCTGTGTGGGTCAGTTCAAAATGGATCAGGTCTGTGTGGGTCAGTTCAAAATTGGTTCAGGTCTGTGTGGGTCAAGTCAAAATGGAACAGGTCTGTGTGGGTCAAGTTAAAATGGAACAGATTTGTGCGGGTCAGGTCAAAATGGATCAGATCTGTGTGGGTCAGATCAAAATGGATCAGGTCTGTGTGGGTCAGTTCAAAATGAATCAGGTCTGTGTGGGTCAGGTCAAAATGGGTCCGGTCTGTGTGGGTCAGTTCAAAATGGATCAGGTCTGTGTGGGTCAGATCAAAATGGATCAGGTCTGTGTGGGTCAGATCAAAATGGATCAGGTCTGTGTGGGTCAGTTCAAAATGGATCAGGTCTGTGTGGGTCAGGTCAAAACGGGTCCGGTCTGTGTGGGTCAGTTCAAAATGGATCAGGTCTGTGTGGGTCAGATCAAAATGCACAGATCTTTGTAGGTCAGGTCAAAATGGGTCAGTTCTGTGTGGGTCAGTTCAAAATGAATCAGGTCTGTGTGGGTCAGGTCAAAATGGATCAGGTCTGTGTGGGTCAGTTCAAAATGGATCAGGTCTGTGTGGGTCAAGTCAAAATGGGTCAGGTCTGTGTGGGTCAGTTCAAAATTGACCAGGTCTGTGTGGGTCAGTTCGAATTGGTTCAGGTCTGTGTGGGTCAGATCAAAATGGAACAGGTCTGTGTGGGTCAAGTTAAAATGGATCAGATTTGTGCGGGTCAGGTCAAAATGGATCAGGTCTGTGTGGGTCAGTTCAAAATGGATCAGGTCTGTGTGGGTCAAGTCAAAATGGGTCAGGTCTGTGTGGGTCAGTTCAAAATTGACCAGGTCTGTGTGGGTCAGTTCGAATTGGTTCAGGTCTGTGTGGGTCAGATCAAAATGGAACAGGTCTGTGTGGGTCAAGTTAAAATGGATCAGATTTGTGTGGGTCAGATCAAAATGGATCAGATCTGTGTGGGTCAGATCAAAATGGATCAGGTCTGTGTGGGTCAGTTCAAAATGAATCAGGTCTGTCTGGGTCAGGTCAAAATGGGTCCGGTCTGTGTGGGTCAGTTCAAAATGGATCAGGTCTGTGTGGGTCAGATCAAAATGGATCAGGTCTGTGTGGGTCAGATCAAAATGGATCAGGTCTGTGTGGGTCAGTTCAAAATGAATCAGGTCTGTGTGGGTCAGGTCAAAATGGGTCCGGTCTGTGTGGGTCAGTTCAAAATGGATCAGGTCTGTGTTGGTCAGATCAAAGTGGATCAGGTCTGTGTGGGTCAAGTCAAAATGGATCAGGTCTGTGTGGGTCAGTTCAAAATTGACCAGGTCTGTGTGGGACAGGTCAAAACGGATCAGGTCTGTGTGGGTCAGATCAAAATGGATCAGGTCTGTGTGGGTCAGATCATAATGAATCAGATCTGTGTGGGTCAGTTCAAAATGGATCAGGTCTGTGTGGGTCAGATCAAAATGGATCACATCTGTGTGGGTCAGTTCAAAATGGATCAGGTCTGTGTGGGTCAGGTCAAAATGGGTCCGGTCTGTGTTGGTCAGGTCAAAATGGGTCCGGTCTGTGTGGGTCAGTTCAAAATGGATCAGGTCTGTGTGGGTCAGATCAAAATGCACAGATCTGTGTGGGTCAGGTCAAAATGGGTCAGTTCTGTGTGGGTCAGTTCAAAATGAATCAGGTCTGTGTGGGTCAGGTCAAAATGGATCAGGTCTGTGTGGGTCAGTTCAAAATTGGTTCAGGTCTGTGTGGGTCAAGTCAAAATGGAACAGGTCTGTGTGGGTCAGTTCAAAATTGGTTCAGGTCTGTGTGGGTCAAGTCAAAATGGAACAGGTCTGTGTGGGTCAAGTTAAAATGGAACAGATTTGTGCGGGTCAGGTCAAAATAGATCAGATCTGTGTGGGTCAGATCAAAATGGATCAGGTCTGTGTGGGTCAGTTCAAAATGAATCAGGTCTGTGTGGGTCAGGTCAAAATGGGTCCGGTCTGTGTGGGTCAGTTCAAAATGGATCAGGTCTGTGTGGGTCAGATCAAAATGGATCAGGTCTGTGTGGGTCAGATCATAATGAATCAGATCTGTGTGGGTCAGTTCAAAATGGATCAGGTCTGTGTGGGTCAGATCAAAATGGATCACATCTGTGTGGGTCAGTTCAAAATGGATCAGGTCTGTGTGGGTCAGTTCAAAATGGATCAGATCTGTGTGGGTCAGTTCAAAATGGGTCAGGTCTGTGTGGGTCAGTCCAAAATGGATCAGGTCTGTGTGGGTCAGTCCAAAATGGATTAAGGATTGTTTAAGTATAACAGCAACAAACTGTAAAACATCGCGCATATACTTCGATAGAGGGACAAAACATGTAAAACAATCCTTATAATTACAAAATCAACAAGTTTTTCTTTAAATATGTACATAAACTTAATTTATTTGTCATTACGGGAGGCAGCAGCTTGTTACACGCAACAATACATGGCTGAAGCAAAATTGAGGAATCCTTAAAATAAAACGTTTTCCAAGCATTCACATGCATACAATCAGGGTTCGTTTTTTATGCTTTACGCATTTTGTTGTTAACCCTCAACTTGATGACTTGTATCTATGAAAATGACGTGTTACCGGTGAAATTAATTGTCTCATTCGGAAAAGGAATGTATATTCCGGTTATTGGCGGAGGTTTGAAGACGAAATGACATATGTTTTTCTTAGTTTGCATCAAAACGTTACGGTCAGTTGTAAGAACAGACTGACACGACCGTTTGTTCTGATTGATTGTGACGTCACAAGGTACGAATCCACGAGGTATGGTTGCACATTTTATCTACATTCATCGAGAAAGGGCAGCAGGTTTTTGAGAGCTCATGTCCAATCAGAAACGCGGAAATTTTGTAATTTTGTAATTATTAATGATTGCTTATCGTAACACTAATCGTAACCAACACCAACAATCAAACAGAACGTGCCCCAGATCAGAGTGATGTGGACTGTCAAGACGGATTAACTAATCACCTATTATAAGTGAATAAAATGGCCTTATGCCGTTGAATTATTCATTAAGAAGTCATCAACCTTTCCAATGGCCACGTCGATGTTGTAAAGTTAGAACGGGATTAACAGATCTCTGAAGGGCATTTAGAAGTGGTATACATAAGAGAAGAAGATGTTCTGGATAACAACTTCTTTAATGTGAAAATACAAGACGTTTTGGAGCACAATCCCACTCCTTTACCACCTGATGTCTTGGACCTGTGTGGGAGATGAGTCACCCGAATCCTTCTGTATTTGCGTGGTTACTCTGGGAGGTGGTCACTTGTGTCTTGGACCTGTGTGGGAGATGAGTCACCCGAATCCTTCTGTATTTGCGTGGTTACTCTGGGAGGTGGTCACTTACGTCTGGGACCTGTGTGGGAAATGAGTCACCCGAATCCATCTGTCTTTGCGTGGTTACTCTGGGAGGTAGTCACTTATGTCTGGGACCTGTGTGGGAGATGAGTCACCCGAATCCTTCTGTCTTGTTGTGGTTACTCTGGGAGGTGGTCACTTATGTCTGGGACCTGTGTGGGAGATGAGTCACCCGAATCCTTCTGTCTTGTTGTGGTTACTCTGGGAGGTGGTCACTTATGTCTGGGACCTGTGTGGGAGATGAGTCACCCGAATCCTTCTGTCTTGTTGTGGTTACTCTGGGAGGTGGTCACTTATGTCTGGGACCTGTGTGGGAGATGAGTCACCCGAATCCTTCTGTCTTGTTGTGGTTACTCTGGGAGGTGGTCACTTATGTCTGGGACCTGTGTGGGAGATGATTCACCCGAATCCTTCTGTCTTGTTGTGGTTACTCTGGGAGGTGGTCACTTACGTCTGGGACCTGTGTGGGAGATGAGTCACCCGAATCCTCCTGTCTTTGCGTGGTTACTCTGGGAGGTGGTCACTGACGTCTGGGACCTGTGTGGGAGATGAGTCACCCGAATCCTTCTGTCATTTTGTGGTTATTCTGGGAGGTGGTCACTGACGTCTGGGACCTGTGTGGGAGATGAGTCACCCGAATCCTTCTGTCATTTTGTGGTTACTCTGGGAGGTGGTCACTTATGTCTGGGACCTGTGTGGGAGATGAGTCACCCGAATCCTTCTGTCTTTGCGTCGTTACTCTGGGAGGTGGTCACTTACGTCTGGGACCTGTATGGGAGAAGAGTCACCCGAATCATTCTGTCTTTGCGTGGTTACTCTTGGAGGTGGTCACTTACGTCTGGGACATGTGTGGGAGATGAGTCACCCGAATCCTTCTGTCATTTTGTGGTTATTCTGGGAGGTGGTCACTTATGTCTGGGACCTGTATTGGAGATGAGTAACCCGAATCCTTCTGTCTTTTTGTGGTTACTCTGGGAGGTGGTCACTTATGTCTGGGACCTGTGTGGGAGATTAGCCACCCGAATCCTTCTGTCTTTGCGTGGTTACTCTGGGAGGTGGTCACTTATGTCTGGGACCTGTGTGGGAGATGAGTCACCCGAATCCTTCTGTCTTTTTGTGGTTACTCTGGGAGGTGGTCACTTATGTCTGGGACCTGTGTGGGAGATGAGTCACCCGAATCCTTCTGTCTTTGCGTGGTTACTCTGGGATGTGGTCACTTACGTCAGGGACATGTGTGGGAGATTAGCCACCCGAATCCTTCTGTCTTTGCGTGGTTACTCTAGGAGGTGGTCACTTATGTCTGGGACCTGTGTGGGAAATGAGTCACCCGAATCCTTCTGTCTTTTTGTGGTTACTCTGGGAGGTGGTCACTTACGTCTGGGACCTGTGTGGGAGATGAGTCACCCGAATCCTTCTGTCTTTGCGTCGTTACTCTGGGAGGTGGTCACTTACGTCTGGGACCTGTATGGGAGAAGAGTCACCCGAATCATTCTGTCTTTGCGTGGTTACTCTTGGAGGTGGTCACTTACGTCTGGGACATGTGTGGGAGATGAGTCACCCGAATCCTTCTGTCATTTTGTGGTTATTCTGGGAGGTGGTCACTTATGTCTGGGACCTGTATTGGAGATGAGTAACCCGAATCCTTCTGTCTTTTTGTGGTTACTCTGGGAGGTGGTCACTTATGTCTGGGACCTGTGTGGGAGATTAGCCACCCGAATCCTTCTGTCTTTGCGTGGTTACTCTGGGAGGTGGTCACTTATGTCTGGGACCTGTGTGGGAGATGAGTCACCCGAATCCTTCTGTCTTTTTGTGGTTACTCTGGGAGGTGGTCACTTATGTCTGGGACCTGTGTGGGAGATGAGTCACCCGAATCCTTCTGTCTTTGCGTGGTTATATTACTCTGGGAGGTGGTCACTTACGTCTAGGACCTGTGTGGGAGATGAGTCACCCGAATCCTTCTGTCATTTTGTGGTTATTCTGGGAGGTGGTCACTTACGTCTGGGACCTGTGCGGGAGATTAGTAACCCGAATCCTTCTGTCTTTTTGTGGTTACTCTGGGAGGTGGTCACTTATGTCTGGGACCTGTGTGGGAGATGAGGCACCCGAATCCTTCTGTCTTTGCGTCTTTACTCTGGGAGGTGAACACTTACGTCTGGGACCTGTATTGGAGAAGAGTCACCCGAATCCTTCGGTCTTTGCGTGGTTACTCTGGGAGGTGGTCACTTACGTCTGGGACATGTGTGGGAGATGAGCCACCCGAATCCTTCTGTCTTTGCGTGGTTACTCTGGGAGGTGGTCACTTACGTCTGGGACCTGTGTGGGAAATGAGTCACCCGAATCCATCTGTCTTTGCGTGGTTACTCTGGGAGGTAGTCACTTATGTCTGGGACCTGTGTGGGAAATGAGTCACCCGAATCCATCTGTCTTTGCGTGGTTACTCTGGGAGGTGGTAACTGACGTCTGGGACCTGTATGGGAGATGAGTCACCCGAATCCTTCTGTCTTTGTGTGGTTACTCTGGGAGGTGGTCACTGACGTCTTGTATGTGTGTGGGAGGTGAGTCACCCGAATCCTTCTGTCGTTGCGTCGTTTCCCTCGGAAGTGATCATTGACCTCTAGTAACTGTGTTGGAGATGAGTCACCCGAATCCTTCTGTCGCTGCGTCGTTACCCTCGGAGGTGATCACTGACGTCTGGGACCTGTATGGGAGATAAGTCACCCGAATCCTTCTGTCTTTGTGTGGTTACTCTGGGAGGTGGTCACTGACGTCTGGTATGTGTGTTGGAGATGGTACATCCGAATCCTTCTGTCGTTGCGTCGTTACCCTCGGAGGTGATCATTGACCTCTAGTATCTGTATGGGAGATGAGTCACCCGAATCCTTCTGTCTTTGCGTGGTTACTCTGGGAGACGGTCACTGACGTCTGGGACCTGTTTGGGAGATGAGTCACCCGAATCCTTCTGTCTTTGCGTGGTTACACTGGGAGGTGAATACTTATGTCTGGGACCTGTGTGGGAGATGAGTCACCCGAATCCATCTGTCTTTGCGTGGTTACTCTGGGAGGTGGTCACTTATGTCTGGGACCTGTTTGGGAGATGAGTCACCCGAATCCTTCTGTCGTTGCGTCGTTTCCCTCGGAAGTGATCATTGACCTCTAGTAACTGTGTTGGAGATGAGTCACCCGAATCCTTCTGTCGCTGCGTCGTTACCCTCGGAGGTGATCACTGACGTCTGGGACCTGTATGGGAGATAAGTCACCCGAATCCTTCTGTCTTTGTGTGGTTACTCTGGGAGGTGGTCACTGACGTCTGGTATGTGTGTTGGAGATGGTACATCCGAATCCTTCTGTCGTTGCGTCGTTACCCTCGGAGGTGATCATTGACCTCTAGTATCTGTATTGGAGATGAGTCACCCGAATCCTTCTGTCTTTGCGTGGTTACTCTGGGAGGTGGTCACTGACGTCTGGGACCTGTTTGGGGGATGAGTCACCCGAATCCTTCTGTCTTTGCGTGGTTACTCTGGGAGGTGAATACTTATGTCTGGGACCTGTGTGGGAGATGAGTCACCCGAATCCATCTGTCTTTGCGTCGTTACTCTGGGAGGTGGTCACTTATGTCTGGGACCTGTGTGGGAGATGAGTCACCCGAATCCTTCTGTCTTTGCGTGTTTACTCTGAGAGGTGGTCACTTATGTCTGGGACCTGTTTGGGAGATGAGTCACCCGAATCCTTCTGTCTTTGCGTGTTTACTCTAGGAGGTGGTCACTTATGTCTGGGACCTGTGTGGGAGATGAGTCACCCGAATCCTCCTGTCTTTGCGTGGTTATATTACTCTGGGAGTTGGCCACCGACGTCTGGTACCCGCGTCGGAGATGAGTCACCTGAATCCTTCTGTCTTTGCGTGGTTACTCTTGAAGGTGAACACTTATGTCTGGGACCTGTGTGGGAGATGAGTCACCCGAATCCTTCTGTCTTTGCGTGGTTACTCTGGGAGGTGGTCACTTATGTCTGGGACCTGTGTGGGACAGTTACATTTTCTCCCTGCTTATGAACCTCTAGTGACGTCACTTTCACCAGGGTTTATCGACATTTACCGCATACACCTCTACTACTAGTCCCGGGCATTCTTAAAGAAAGCTAATGTGGGCTTATGTGTTTATTTGATTTTAAAAAAAAAAGACATATGACTATATGAAATCTTTCTCCTAATGTACACTTTTAAAATGTAATAATTTTAACAACTCACAATTTCTAGTGATCATGCCTGATTTCGATCGCTGGACCCGCTGTTGTCAAATGGACAGTTTTCCTAACTGTGCTATAAAGGACCAGGTTATCAGGTTAACTGACCCCAATATTAAATACTATTGAATCCGTGACCATTTCATAAGTAAGATCTAACCCCTCGGTTTTGTTTAAGAAGATCAATCAATCACGGTTTTATTTCTCAAAAATCCCCCACGGCGGTACATAGATAGAACATCATATTTGGATCGTTAGTATTGAACGAGCAGATATTATGGAAGCGGAGGAACAACGTGTTCTCTCATTGATCAGCCCAGTAAAGCTTCATGTGAAATGTTGTCAAGTGCGTGAATTCAATGAAAACATTAAATTTGCTTGAAATATAATTTAATTCCAAAGAAATGAAAATTAGAAACAACATTCAGGATTCCGTAAGTCGTGCTTCATTCGAATGACGTTACTATGGAAATGACGTCACAATAATAAACGGTTGTGACGTCACAATGACGCAGCATCGCTAGGGAAGCCCTCGGAAATGCTTTCCGATTCCCTTAGCATGACGCTTTTTGCCTTTCCTACTTGTGTTGTCAATATTATGTCTTAATCCAAGCAAACAATTTACTTATTTGAAAGGTTATTTCCAGTGTGACGAAAACATAAATAACGAAGATTGAATTGTTGCATACGGAAAATTCCGAGAAATGCCGAAGTTTATAGAAAGTAGAACCGTCGGCAGTGCAATACGGAATTCATCGTGCAATACGCCAGTATTACTATCTTAAGTTTACATGGGTGTTTAATAATAGAGATTACAACATATATACATATTATATAAACAGACAAGAATGGTGATAACTATATCTTCACATTAACTTTTCGGAAACAATTCTCGGCCTCGTCGGCCCTCGGCCTGGGGACATTTGGTCGTGCCTTCCGTTATTCTGTTCGTCTGTTTTTCTTGAAACTTTAAAATGTTGTCATTTTTTGGCTATGTACTTTTCAACGAAAACTCAATATTTTATATATATTTCAAGAATCATTATATATGTTGTTTCTTATTATTAATACTTGAAATATATATTACCAGCAAGATTGATATTGTTTGTATTAATTCCTAACAGCATTGTGAAGTCAGAAAATACTAAGTCGTTATTTAAGAAATCTCTTATAAGAACTCTTAAAGGGGCAGTAGCACGTTCACGCCGTGTGAACTTGTACGTCAGAGCAATATTCCCGCAAGGGAAATGTACGCTCCCCAATGCTTGCGGTAACTTTCGTTTTCATCAATCAGTGTTACCTTTTTTATTTTACTGATCTTCATAGATACAATTATCCAAAATCCTTCCATGCTGTAAAAAAGTGGATATCCATAATCTATCATACCAGATTGCAGCTGATTTTATGCCCTGGTTATTTTACTACGTATGAAAATCTACGACGTCTTGGCCAGGAAATCCGACAGTCACTCAGAATTTTCCATCCGTGCATAATAATTAAACTTTATTTAGAGCTGATACTGCAACAGCAAGTGTTAAAGGTATGAGAGTATCTGTAGAATTTGAAGTCAATGCGTTTCTGGACTGTGAAGAAAATTAGGAGATAAATGACTTCCGTTTTTGATTTTGGGGTTGTATGTTGTGAATTTGTTACCCCTAAATTTAATTTCAAACCGAGCTTGCGAGGTTTGAAATGTTTAATTTAGGGGTAACAAATTCACAACATACAACCCCAAAATCAAAAACGGAAGGCATTTATCTCCATTCTAACATGACTAATTAGAAAAATAACGAGGAACTATGTTATTTGCCTTGCGTCACAGCGACGTGATAAGGTCAAACCAGTGCAGACCTGTTCCACTCGAGTGAGAAGCTGCTTGTTCATTTTTCAAAGAACACACTTCAGTCAAAATTTAATAAACAAAATCCAAATATAACTCATTCTGTTTCATTGAGAACAATATCAACAGAAAACTTTGACACAATTTCTATGTCGACACAGATATACGATTTTCAATCCATTCAACGACCACCTCGATTGCTTGGTTTTATTGCTTGGTATGGCTTCAAGGGACGTTACTCTAAACGTAGTCGTCCACTACAATCATGGGAAGCTACTCTGAAAGCAAGACGAAAGAGCTTTATTTTGTGTTATAGTTGAGGACACGATGCTAGGAATTTAGGAAATGTGATCACTTGAACATTTTGTCGCTTCTGTTCGGTCAACGATATGCTGCTGTATGAAGCGAGCGACGCGGAGGAATGAGAATTGGTCGCAAATATTTTGAGGTGATTATCGGTAAAATAATTACTCCAAAATTGTTACGAGGAACCAATCAGAAAGCAGTATTTTCATTCTAAATATAGTGTCATGTTAGAATTAGGAGATAAATGACTTCCGTTTTTGATTTTGGGGTTGTATGTTGTGAATTTGTTACCCCTAAATTTAATTTCAAACCGAGCTTGCGAGGTTTGAAATGTTTAATTTAGGGGTAACAAATTCACAACATACAACCCCAAAATCAAAAACGGAAGGCATTTATCTCCATTCTAACATGACTAATTAGAAAAATAACGAGGAACTATGTTATTTGCCTTGCGTCACAGCGACGTGATAAGGTCAAACCAGTGCAGACCTGTTCCACTCGAGTGAGAAGCTGCTTGTTCATTTTTCAAAGAACACACTTCAGTCAAAATTTAATAAACAAAATCCAAATATAACTCATTCTGTTTCATTGAGAACAATATCAACAGAAAACTTTGACACAATTTCTATGTCGACACAGATATACGATTTTCAATCCATTCAACGACCACCTCGATTGCTTGGTTTTATTGCTTGGTATGGCTTCAAGGGACGTTACTCTAAACGTAGTCGTCCACTACAATCATGGGAAGCTACTCTGAAAGCAAGACGAAAGAGCTTTATTTTGTGTTATAGTTGAGGACACGATGCTAGGAATTTAGGAAATGTGATCACTTGAACATTTTGTCGCTTCTGTTCGGTCAACGATATGCTGCTGTATGAAGCGAGCGACGCGGAGGAATGAGAATCGGTCGCAAATATTTTGAGGTGATTATCGGTAAAATAATTACTCCAAAATTGTTACGAGGAACCAATCAGAAAGCAGTATTTTCATTCTAAATATAGTGTCATGTTAGAATTAGGAGATAAATGACTTCCGTTTTTGATTTTGGGGTTGTATGTTGTGAATTTGTTACCCCTAAATTTAATTTCAAACCGAGCTTGCGAGGTTTGAAATGTTTAATTTAGGGGTAACAAATTCACAACATACAACCCCAAAATCAAAAACGGAAGGCATTTATCTCCATTCTAACATGACTAATTAGAAAAATAACGAGGAACTATGTTATTTGCCTTGCGTCACAGCGACGTGATAAGGTCAAACCAGTGCAGACCTGTTCCACTCGAGTGAGAAGCTGCTTGTTCATTTTTCAAAGAACACACTTCAGTCAAAATTTAATAAACAAAATCCAAATATAACTCATTCTGTTTCATTGAGAACAATATCAACAGAAAACTTTGACACAATTTCTATGTCGACACAGATATACGATTTTCAATCCATTCAACGACCACCTCGATTGCTTGGTTTTATTGCTTGGTATGGCTTCAAGGGACGTTACTCTAAACGTAGTCGTCCACTACAATCATGGGAAGCTACTCTGAAAGCAAGACGAAAGAGCTTTATTTTGTGTTATAGTTGAGGACACGATGCTAGGAATTTAGGAAATGTGATCACTTGAACATTTTGTCGCTTCTGTTCGGTCAACGATATGCTGCTGTATGAAGCGAGCGACGCGGAGGAATGAGAATCGGTCGCAAATATTTTGAGGTGATTATCGGTAAAATAATTACTCCAAAATTGTTACGAGGAACCAATCAGAAAGCAGTATTTTCATTCTAAATATAGTGTCATGTTAGAATTACAGATTTTCATCCCGCCACGTGGTCGCGTGGTGTCCGCTCCCAATTCACCCAAGTGTCCGCTCTCAACTCACGTCATAGCAATTTCTTGTACGCTTCAAAGTAGGTAATCTAAGAACTTTTCCACCGATTAACCGATCGTAACCCACATATGCGTGTCATATTGTTGTTAAAAATAACTGTCTGTATCCGTCATTCACATTCACAGTATTGCATATTGCTATCTTTCTTAATTGCCCTTTCTTCTAATATTTTAGAAGGACGCTAGACACTTGCTGATGAAAGCTTCGACCACATTGAAGAAATAACCGATAAAGCTGAACCTCCGTTAACTCCAACGCCTCTTATAGTCCGGCAGAATGGTGCAGAAAATCAAGGCAATTGTGCACTTTGGGTGAAAAGTACAAAACTTGGCACAAATATAGCTTATGGTATTGTGATTAAATTTGGTCTGAGGGCCAAGTCAATTTCGATCCAAGATGGCCGCAAAATCCAAAATGGCCGACACTGTTAAAACGTATCTGCTTTTACATGTTTCTGCATATTTAAATGATTCAATCAGGCTATTTTATTGTTATTCATGTGTGGCAGATGTAATTTATTGTAAATAAAGTATTTTAATATAATGTCTATTCTCTCTCTTTTTAGCTGTGTTTTAATCAAGTACATTAAGGGTTAAGCATTTAGAGTTTAGCCATGGTCAAGTGTATTATCTAACATCCCAAGCCATGACGCTTCTCAGCTGATTGGTCTCACTAAATGCATGCTTAATTCACACCATTCTGCACTGCATTCTACAACCGACAAGACAGAATTTACCAATGGACAGATTATGTAGCATTTGAGGTTAGTATATATATCTATCATTAAAGTAATATATTAAACATTATCTAAATGTAAATCTAATGTATTTATAATATATAGCATGTAAGTGCGCTATGCATAAGTATAAGTTTATTAATATTCAAGCTATAAACATGATTTAACTATGACTAATATATTCTTACCTTTACTATCCTTTTTATGATTGTGTGAGATGAGAGAATGTGTTTTAGTTTAAGTTGATATGTTTTAACTATGATAGGTGTAATAATAAGTGTTGTGGAATAAATGCTGTGTTTAGGAAATGTAGCTACTACAAATATACTCCACAAACCTTTACTTATTATTGTATTATTTACTACAGCAAGTCCCCGTTCCTACGGCAGGTGCTGTGCCAGTGTGTGAGTGTAGCACACCTCTGTACCACCCACAGGGTACGTGTATTATGTGTATATACTTTCATGTGTTGTATCATATCATTACGTCTGTAATGATGAACAAATTATTATAATCATTTTATATTATCATTGTAAATAGTATCATCACGTAATGTGTGATGATGTGCAATCAGTATCATATTATACCTATATGTATTGTCATAACGTCATTTATAAGTTTAATAGCACATCATATATGTTTATACGCATGTGCTCAGTAATGAGATGTTACTCATGTAACTATAGTTTTATCAATTATCAATTATCACTATAAGTATATTCCTTTATGTTGAATTATATGTATTGTATATCAATATGTATACTGTGTGCCAACTGTGTGATGTATATCATATTATCATATTCATTATTGTTACAGGGTGTCCGATATACTTTCACCCATCATCCTACGAAATAAACGTCTCACACCAAGCAGAGAGTGTTGTCATCCTTTTGACCCTCGTAACCCTGCTACATTTGGAGCCCCCAGTGAGGACGTTTCGGAAACGGATGACTTGGATAGCACCTAGGAACTATGGAATGGAACCCTATGGACTAACGTGATCTGTGTTTCTGTCATCACCGGATGATGACCAGTGATGTGACACTGTCTGTGACCTTGTGACCTTGACATTCATGGAGAGCCCTTGACTCTGTTGTGACACTTTTTTGTGTGATTTGTGTTGTGATTTGTGTTTCCATTTATTTCGGATTAAGGATGTTCATGGACACTTCACGTGAGTTGTAAACCTTTGTGTATATATTATTGTGTATTATACCTGGCTTCATTTTCATGTAATATATATTCTTTGCTTGTGTTCATTCATAATGTGATTCAACTTTTCACCATGCTATTTACATGCTATTTATGTAATTTATGATTAAGTAACATTAGTTATGTAATTTTTGCCGGCTTATCTTTCTAGCATTATCGTTGGTACCAACACTTAGTCTTTATTATGTAACCATTTTCATCGTTTACTTTTTCATAAATATACCTTAGCTTAGCTTAGCTTAGTTTAGATTAGATTAGATAAGATTAGATTAGATTAGATAAATTTAATACCATGTAGCATTTCATTTATTTTCTAGTTGTATTTGTGTAGTTTATCTTAGGTTAATTTGGTCGAGTGTACTTTAACGTTTTACCACTTATTTCCGTAATGTAATATTTACTTGTAGTTGTTATATTCATATTGAAATTAAATTTATTACATGTAGGTTATATATTTTTTAGTTTATAATGTAATTCATAGCTAGTGTGATTGTCTGTGTGTGTGTTCTGGTCACCTTTCTTATTTCTTTCGCCTTCTTCTGCTAACCAAATAAAATGATAGATTTATTTATTACAGGTTAGGTATAAATAAAGCCTTAGTTAAACTTGTGTTATTTACTGACTGTTTGACGACATACTGTACTTAGCTACTGCACGTTGCACCATATCTTATTCGCAAGTCCCTTCCCTTTAGCTTAACTCTTAGCTTCTCCTTCAGCATTATCATAATGGGGTAGTACTTCAGCATTTACTTTATTCCAGTGTTACCTATTACTTAGTATTTGTAATTAATCCTTAGTATTATTAATCTTTTTGCAATATTATATTCTGCCATTGTGTAATTCAGCCATTGCCACACTTGATGTTTTGATGTAGTTGAATTTTCACAATTTTGTTGTTTACATTTAACTTAGTTATAATTCAGCATCGCATTATTACATAATGTAAGTTGAATTTATATAATTCTTGTTCATCATATTTCATATCCAAACTAAGTATTATTCAACCGTTACATTTGTGCCAAAATGTGAGTTGAATGCATTTAGTTTTCAATTTATATAATCTTTAATTTGCAAATTTTCAATGCTTCATTATTCCACTTCTGTGTGATAGTGAAAGTTGAAAATACATTTTCAATACTTCATTCAACTTCAAACCACTTGTTGTTATACTTTCATTTATTGTTTAAACATGGAAGGTATATTTCCATAGCGCTGCGCCATTTTTTCCACTTGTTTCAATATCATTTCACTGTATCATTCATATGAAAAGGACAAGCCTTTTTCAATTCAAACACTTATTAATTACAGCACTTCATATTTAATTTAGTTCCTTACCAGTGTACCCAAACCATGTAAATTATATTACAATATCACTCACGCCAAGGTTATTCTACACATTCCTGCTCATGTTCCGCTGATTGTCTGATATAATTCATTGCAATCAAAGGTTCATTTCAGGTTTATTCATGGTAGAATAGTTAAGGTTGTTCCCAAAACATTAAGTGTCCCTTTATTCATTTATTCACTGTTAATTCCATCACTTGTTATTATCACTTCGTCTCTCTTAAACCATGGAGTTTAAGCAGGAAGAACTTGGTGATATTGTTGATTTATTCCACAAGTTGGGATTACAACCAAAGGCGATGAAACCGGAGGATTTAAAGACGTGGATCCAAGACATGGCAAAGCAAGAAGGACCACTCCTACCGAGTAATGTGCAGGCTCCTCCTGAGCCAGAGGGTAACATCGCCAAGTCACAGCTTAAACCTAAACCACAAGTTACAGCCACTCCCTATCCAAAGCTACCATCGTTCAGTGGTGATTTTCATGGAAAGAATGCAACCTTCGACCTGTGGACTTATGAAGTGGACTGCCTTCAAGAATCTTCTGCCTACAGTGCCGCTGTACTGGAGCAAGCCATAAGATATTCATTGAAGGGAGAAGCCGCTCGTGTTGCTATGCGCCTAGGACCCAAGGCAACTATCCAGGACCTGCTGAAGAAGTTGAGGAGCATTTACGGAACTGTTCAGAGGAAAGAAGCCCTCATGGCTCAGTTTTACAGTGCCACTCAGAGAGATGAAGAGGATGTTGCAATATGTGGATGCCGCTTAGAACACTTACTATCCAAGGTCACGGAACATCATGATATCCCACCGCTGGAACAGGACGACATGTTGAGGAACATGCTGTGGAGTGGACTGAGGAGATCACTCAAGACTGTGTCAGGCCACAAGTTCGACTCTATCTCAACCTTCGACGAGCTCAGGATTGCACTCAGGGAGATAGAGTACGATATTAAGCAAGGGAGAGAACCAGCATCCTCGTCAAGAAAACAGACAGCTTCAGTGAAGATGGCTACTCCATCTGAAGCAGTTACCAAGTCGGACCTGGAGACTCTGACAACAGCTATACAGCAGCTACGCTCAGAGGTCACAGAGATCAAGGAGAGGCAACAGCAACCAGAAGCCCAAGTGTTTCAACATCAAGCTAGTTTCCCTCCCCAGGCTCAACAGTTTGGATCGAGACACAAACGTAGAGGACGAGGAAGAGGATATTCTCAAGGACATATGAATCAGAATCCATCTGTGCCTCAAGGGAATTATCCATATCAACCGCCACAAGGACCGCAGGATACTCAAACCCACGTACAAGGTCAAGTAGCTCCAGCTCAAGGACCACCATTGCCACAAGGATCCCAAAGTTATCCCACTCAATCAGGACCACAATCCTACGGATATCAACAGGATCAGGAATCAAGGTATTCATCACAGCCTCCTAGAATGCAAGATGAAGTTGTTTGGTACCGGTGTGGCTACCCTGGACACATAGCCATAGGATGCCGTGTACGAGTGGATCACCTGCGACGTCCTTTAAACTGGCAAGGGTCTATGGGAAGGGGTTACCAATAGGCTCATTACAAGACCCCAACAGACTTCCAGAAGGACTCATCGGACATGCTAACGAAGCAGAGGTTCTCATTGATGGTAAACCTGTTCAAGCTCTACTGGATACAGGTGCAACGGTGTCTATAATATCAGATGGGTATTACAAGGAGCATCTTCGACATCTTCCTCTGGAACCACTTGGAGACATTCTTGACATAGAATGTGCAGGAGGTGATGCACTACCATATACAGGTTTTGTGAGAGCTGAACTCTCTTTATTTGGAGGAGGAAACGACAACGATACCATCTCATGTCTATTCCCAGTCGTTCCCATCACAAGGTACAGTGTTCGTGTCCCAGTTCTACTAGGTACCAATGTACTCAACTGCCTCTTGGACAATTGCAAGAAGAACCACGGAGTCAAGTTCTTACAGAAAGCTCCTCTCCACACGCCATGGTACTTAACCTTCAGAACCATTGCTATCGAGGCCAGAGAACTTGAAAGGAACAAGAACAGACTTGGACTTGTCAAGTGCGCTGAGGACAAGAATATCATTATACCTTCTAACAGTAAAGTCTCCATTAAGGGCCAGCTCAGCAAGGGACTCAGAGCTCCAAGGTATACTGCACTCCTCCATCCTACGTCTCAAGCTACTATCCCTTCAGAGGTTGACATAGCTCCCACCATCATCACTTATGACAGAGACAACCCTGATGCCATTGAAGTACATGTCTTCAACATCACCACCAGGAACATTGTCGTCGCACCCAGAGCCATCTTATGCGAACTCCAACCTGTTACTCTACAGACTCCACATACTGGTAGACCCATGGATGAGCAAGCATTACTGGACCAAGTGGAGATTGAGGAGAAAGATTTGACACAGGAACAGAGGCAACAAGGACTTGACGTCATCTTGAAGTTCAAGGACATATTCTCCAAGCACGATGAAGACCTTGGACACTCTCATGCAGTCAAGCACAGGATTGAACTTACTGATGAACAACCTTTCAAACAGCGCTACAGGCACATACCACCAGGCATGTTTGAGGAAGTGAAATCCCATCTTCACCAACTTTTGTCAGCTGGAGTTATTCGGAATTCTCATAGCCCTTGGGCATCCAACATTGTTCTCGCAAGGAAGAAGGATGGAAAACTCCGCGTGTGTATTGATTTTCGCGACATTAATCAGCGAACCATCAAAGACGCCTATGCCATTCCTAGAATAGAGGATCTCTTAGATTGTCTTGAGGGAAATAACTACTTCTCTGTCTTGGACATGAAGTCCGGTTATCATCAAGTCGAAATTGAGGAAAGCCATAAAGAAAGGACTGCCTTCACAGTAGGACCTCTTGGATTCTACGAATTCAACAGAATGCCATTCGGACTCTCAAATGCTCCAGCCACATATCAACGACTAATGGAACAATGCCTTGAAGGACTCCATCTCAACATCTGTCTCATTTACCTTGACGACGTAATCATCTTTTCGAAGACCCACGAGGAACATGTCAAGCGTGTAGACCTAGTTCTGAAGAGACTGATGGATTGTGGACTCAAATTGGCACCCAAGAAATGCAAGTTCTTCCAACGTCGCGCCAAGTATGTAGGCTATATAGTATCTGAAGACGGCATAGAGACAGATCCGGACAAGATTAACAAGATAGCTAACTGGCCTCCTCCAACCACTCCTGAAGAAGTAAGGAAATTCCTTGGTTTTGCCGGTTACTACCGCAAATTTGTCAAAGACTTCTCTAAGATTGCAAGGCCTCTATCTCAGCTCATGCCGAAAGACAAGAAATCCAAGAAGCGTGCCTCAAGCACAAAAGAATGGCAATGGGAAGAGGAACAAGAGAGAGCATTCCAAGAACTCAAGGCAAAGTTGACAAGTCCACCTATACTTGGTTATGCTGATCACTCAAAACCATTCGAACTGCACACGGATGCTAGTGGACAAGGATTAGGAGCAGTTCTTTATCAGCACCAAGAAGGACACCCACGTGTCATTGCATATGCAAGTAGAGGATTAAGACCATCAGAGCGAAACTATTCAGCGCACAAGTTGGAATTTCTTTGTTTAAAATGGGCAATAACGGAGAAGTTCCATGATTACCTCTATGGCCACAGCTTCACAGTAATGACAGACAACAATCCCTTGACTTATTTACTAACGACAGCCAAGTTGGACGCCACAGGACACCGCTGGTTAGCCTCCTTATCGGATTATAACTTCACCATCCACTACAGATCAGGCAAGGCTAACACTGATGCGGATATTCTCTCAAGGCTTCCAAAGAAAGAGGAATCGGAACAGGTCAACTTGGAGTCCATCAAAGCCATTTGTGATGCCATCCAAGTACCAAGTCTATTTGAGAGTCTCAGTATGTCAGCATCAGAGATCACAGGAGAGGAAGACATTACTGATGAGCGATGTGAATTTAATGCTAGGGATTGGAGACGCACTCAGGCTAAAGATCAAGAACTTGGCATCATCATGGAGCATGTTAGGAACAAAATTAAGCCAGACAGGACCAAGTTCATTGGAGATCCAGGAATGACCAAGCTGCTGAAGCACTTCCATCAATTTGAGTTGAAGCAAGGAGTCCTTTACCGTGTAGTGAAGACAGCAGATGAAACTCTGGAGCAACTGGTTCTGCCAACAAGATGTCGTCCAGCTGCACTAAGGAGTCTACACGATAATGTCGGCCACCCAGGGAGAGACAGGACCCTATCACTCATAAAGGACAGATTCTACTGGCCAGGAATGACAAAAGATGTTGAAGAACATGTTCAGCACTGTGTACCATGCCTCAGAAGGAAAACACCTACAGGAGGAAGAGCACCACTAGTTAACATCCAGACCTCACAGCCACTGGAGCTCGTCTGTATGGACTTCCTCACCCTGGAACCATCTGAAGGAGGACAGGAACATGTGCTTGTAGTCACAGACCACTTCACACGCTATGCCCAGGCATATCCAACCAGGAACATGACGGCAAAAACAACAGCAGAAGTGTTTTTCAACAATTTTGTGATTCATTATGGGATTCCAAAACGCATTCACTCGGATCAGGGAGCCAACTTTACCAGCAAGTTGATGCAAGAGTTATGTACCTTGCTACAGATTAAGCAATCTAGGACTACTCCCTACCACCCAATGGGAAATGGAATGTGCGAAAGATTCAACAGGACATTGTGCAATATGCTTGGGACCCTCGAACCTGACAGCAAGAAGAATTGGAAAGCCCACGTTGGACCCCTAGTACATGCATACAACTGTACAAGGCACGAGTCTACTGGATTTGCTCCGTTCTTCTTGATGTATGGTCGCCATCCACGCCTACCTGTTGACATCGCCTTCGGACTTGACATGGAGCCAAGCAAGTCAAAAAACTACAGCAGCATATACCAAGGACCTAAAGGAACGACTCACCCAAGCTTATGACATTGCCTCCTCTACAGCAAAGAAGTCACAGAAGAGGCAGAAGACTCACTACGATCAGAGAGCAAGAGCCGCAGTGCTAGAGGAAGGGGACAGAGTCTTGGTGAAGATCGTTGCCTTTGACGGAAGGCACAAGCTTGCGGATCGATGGGAAGAAGATGTGTACGTGATTCTGGAACAGCCTAATCCATCCATACCAGTGTATACAGTTGGAAAGGAGAGTGGTGACGGCAAGAAGAGGACACTACACAGAAATCTATTGCTCCCAATAGGTTTTCTGCCCCATCAGGACGAGGTGCCAGCACCAAAGCCCAGGAAACGCAAGTCTTTGCAAACAGTGCCACCAGATATCCAGACTATACCAGACGACACCACAGCCAGCATCTCCGAGGACGGAATCTCAGAGAAAGGAGAGGAGGAAGTAGTGATTGTCTCCACCCACCCATTCGACACTTCAGGGTCAGCTGCTACGCCAGCTGACAGGCCACCTGAAGAGGAACCTACTGAAGATGTTCAGGAAGAGGTTCAGGAAGATGGAGAAGAGAGGACAGGAGTCACTACACAGGAGGTTGACGAGGAACAGCCGACAGAGGATCCTCCAGCTGAGTCTGTGGATGTACCACCCGATGAAGATGATGATGATGATGCTGAGCTAAGGGCAGCACCGCTACCACCGCCGAGAAGATCCCAAAGGGAACGACGGCCACCAGAGTGGTTAAGAAGTGGAGAGTTTGCCCTATCAGCGCAGAGCACAACACCACCAGACTGGATGGCCAGAGCTAACTTCCTGACTTCTCTGCTACAGGATAGGATGCTAGAGAATCAGCCAGCAAACATCAGGGAAGCTATGCTACAGCTAATTACCGGCCAGAAATGACGTGGACGTCATTATTTAGTGGGGGGAAGTATGTGGCAGATGTAATTTATTGTAAATAAAGTATTTTAATATAATGTCTATTCTCTCTCTTTTTAGCTGTGTTTTAATCAAGTACATTAAGGGTTAAGCATTTAGAGTTTAGCCATGGTCAAGTGTATTATCTAACATCCCAAGCCATGACGCTTCTCAGCTGATTGGTCTCACTAAATGCATGCTTAATTCACACCATTCTGCACTGCATTCTACAACCGACAAGACAGAATTTACCAACGGACAGATTATGTAGCATTTGAGGTTAGTATATATATCTATCATTAAAGTAATATATTAAACATTATCTAAATGTAAATCTAATGTATTTATAATATATAGCATGTAAGTGCGCTATGCATAAGTATAAGTTTATTAATATTCAAGCTATAAACATGATTTAACTATGACTAATATATTCTTACCTTTACTATCCTTTTTATGATTGTGTGAGATGAGAGAATGTGTTTTAGTTTAAGTTGATATGTTTTAACTATGATAGGTGTAATAATAAGTGTTGTGGAATAAATGCTGTGTTTAGGAAATGTAGCTACTACAAATATACTCCACAAACCTTTACTTATTATTGTATTATTTACTACAGCAAGTCCCCGTTCCTACGGCAGGTGCTGTGCCAGTGTGTGAGTGTAGCACACCTCTGTACCACCCACAGGGTACGTGTATTATGTGTATATACTTTCATGTGTTGTATCATATCATTACGTCTGTAATGATGAACAAATTATTATAATCATTTTATATTATCATTGTAAATAGTATCATCACGTAATGTGTGATGATGTGCAATCAGTATCATATTATACCTATATGTATTGTCATAACGTCATTTATAAGTTTAATAGCACATCATATATGTTTATACGCATGTGCTCAGTAATGAGATGTTACTCATGTAACTATAGTTTTATCAATTATCAATTATCACTATAAGTATATTCCTTTATGTTGAATTATATGTATTGTATATCAATATGTATACTGTGTGCCAACTGTGTGATGTATATCATATTAGCATATTCATTATTGTTACAGGGTGTCCGATATACTTTCACCCATCATCCTACGAAATAAACGTCTCACACCAAGCAGAGAGTGTTGTCATCCTTTTGACCCTCGTAACCCTGCTACACATGCTAGCTTGGAACCCATGTAATACAAGGATTGATACTTTATTGATAAATCCATTGTTGACGATGGTACAAATGATAAATGGAAGAAAACAATCAAAATGGCAGCCACGTTTGAAATCTAAGGTGATGTATGTTTTTGTACGTGTCTACATCAAATTTGATTGTGAATCTTGCTTGTTTAGACTAGAAATACCATGACTAACAATTTATTGGTAATCCCATTGTTGACTGTATTAAACATAATCCAAAATGGCGGCCAATTTGTCACTGAAGGGCATCCTTCGATAACCTAGAATTGAATTGTTTTCCTTAATCTTATTACGATTCATTTAGGTTGGTATTCTTAGCTTATGGTCTTCAAATAGATCTGGTCCAATGGTTTAAATGATTTTCCTTCCAAGATGGCGGCCAAAATAAAAATTGCGGTCACTGTACGTCAACCTTATCTCTTTTGGCATATTTATGCATATTAAAAAGATTCAATAACGCATTGTATTGTTATTCTGAAGATAATGGTCTGTCCTATATTTTGGAAATAATGATTGACTTTTTGCAAGGGAATTTCTTCTTACTATTTATCAAGGTTGGTATTTATAGTGCCAAAAATCCTTTCATAACATATAACACAATCAATTAAAGCTATTCAATGAAATCAATGAAATAAACTGCAAAATACCAATTTCATAGACAGTCATAGACATGATGTTCGCCCAATTTTTTCCACCGCCATTATGGAGAGTCATGACACATATTTTGACTTCCGAGCCAAGCTATAGAACTAGTTCTATCAGACATAACATAATGCACTAAGTTTGGGTCGAATACTGTAAACAGTGGTTCTTACAACAGGCGAACAATACATGTATATTTAAAAACAACATTAATTGATTGCACTGTATAAGACTATAAGTGGTCTAGTTTGTTCCATTTCTTTTATTCGACTGTTACCTCTGTTACCTCTGGAAACACTGACCAAATGCATCATCTCGGGTTTCTCAGTTTCCAGCGTGTCTAGAACATTGTTACTGGTATCACGACTCTCACTCCAAGATACCATCACTTCACTCCTATTCAGACCTCCATTCAGACCTCCTGCCAGTGAAATACAGGATACACACTCTTTATCTACAATCAATTCAGGATAAACACATATATAAGCTATATCTCAGAAACCCCTTATGCCCTTCGCCAACCAGATCTCTTAAGCAAGTATCCTATGTAATGAGTTACCTCTCTATAAGCATCGCCAGTGCTTCCACATGAACTTAATTGTCTGTCTTTCATGAGGGCAAACAGATATTGCAATTGTTTGCATTCATTCATTCATGATACCTTTTTTAAAAAGACAGTATCCCAAGAGTTGAAAAAACCTTTACAGCGTCAGGGAAAATTTTGTCTGCTTAAATGTTGTTATTTCATTTGGCGCAAAATAAGGTTAGATCACAACCGATATAGATATGGATCGTTTGAGAAAATCTTTTACGACCCAAGGATCTTGGTAGCAGTATTTGCTGGTATGAATATCTGATTGTTTCAGTAGCAAATGCTAGTCAGAGAGCAACGAGGATGGTTTGACTGAACAAGGGTACAGCCTTCAGAACACAGAGAGCAGCATGATGCTCTGGTTTCATTGAGTAATGACATTCATTGCATGCAGCAGTAGCCTGCTATCAAATTATTCTAGGAGATATCACTATCAACAATTTCAACGTACCTAAACTAGAGCTAACATATGTTTACCATTGTACCCTAGCAATTGCAACATTTTGATCAGTAAGGAAGGCAAACCCTAGGTACCTTGATGATTGCATGGCAATAAGTTCCCGTGAGAGCGTTGATGTTAAACGTTATAAACTTATAAATCAAGTTCAGATATAGTGTTTCAACACACAAGGAGATCAGTATATCAGGCAGGACAGACCTATTGAAATGTGGTTGTAGTAACTTAAACAGAGGATGTCATTGTGGATGCTTGTTTCAAACTTTCATCGTGCTTCAAAGTGTTCTCTCTGGAAATATGAGCTATATGATGACTCAATCTGAAATGAAATCTGTACTGAAAACAGAATGAAAACCTAAAAGAATGACAACAAAATGACAGAATAATATTACCTGGAGAATAGATGGATACACTTAAGGCGAATGTGGCATCTTAGCACTGTCCAGTTCACATTGTGTACTTTCAAATATTTTGTAGTACTATAGTACTGTGTATTATGTATGTATTTTAAAACAATTTAACTAAACGATATAGTGTCGGTTCACAATAAAGTTATATAAGTTTCCTAGACAACTGCCTGCAAAAATATGAACAGACTATTATCTTCAAAACCAAGAAAGAATGCTAATGAAATTGGGTTAGTGAATCATTTAAATATGTGTAAACATGCCAAAAGAGATACATGTTGACAGTGGCGGCCATTTTGAATTTGGCCACCATCTTGGGAGGAACTTTATGGGGCTATGTTTATTTGAAGACCATAAGCTAAGAATACCAACCTAAATGAATCGTAATAAGATTAAGGAAAACAATTCAATTCTAGGTTATCGAAGGATGCCCTTCAGTGACAAAGTGGCCGCCATTTTGGATTATGTTTGCTACTGTTAACAGTGGGATTACCAATAAATTGTTAATCATGGTATTTCTAGTCTAAACAAGCAAGATTGACAATCTAATTTGATGATATAAACACATAGCAACGCACAAAAAGAAACATCACCTTAGATCACAAAATTGGCTGCCATTTTGTGTTTTTTTCTTCTATTTATCATTTTTACCATCGTCAACAATGGATTAATCAATACAGTATCAATCCTTTTATTCCTGGGTGTCTAACCTAGCATGAATAACAATAAAATAGCATGAATGGATCATTTAGATATACAGAAACATGTACGAGCATATACGTTTTAACAGTGGCGGCCATTTTGGATTTGGCGGCCATCTTGGATCGAAATTGACTTGGCCCTCAGACCAAATTTAATCACAATACCACAGGCAATCTTTGTGCCAAATTTGGTACTTTTCACCCAAAGTGCACAATCATTTCACCATTCTGCCTGACTATTAAGCTCAAGAGAAGCCGCACATTATGCAGTTCTGTCTCCAATTCAAAGATCTGGTGAAATGCATTTTTCTCAAGAATGACAGATGATTATCTCTAAGTATATTGTATATCGGAATCAATTGAGCATAAAATCGAGACACTATTCACTTGCAATTGATAATTAAGACGATTTTAATTCACCCATTTTAACACTACCGCAATTAGTGGGGCGATTCATTTTGAAAATGCTCACTGAGGAGTGAATGTGATAAGCGACAGACGGGGCCGGCTAGACAGCTAATTAATTAATGATGATTATCACTGCCGCTAAATGAATTTATGAGGTGAATTACCCCGCCAAAAAGACATGGTTAATGTCATCTGCGGAATTACCTAGTTGGATATCTAAACATTCGATATATTGGAAAATTAAGTTGGTTTATTGAAGATTTCTTTGTGAAATTAACAATCAAAATGTTGCGAAATTACGTTGAATTATGACTATCGCCGATAATTAGATTACTCACGTGACGTCACAGAAGTTATCCCTTCAGGGGCCACACCCCCGCAGACTTTCATTCTGGTCGCCAGGGCTAAATTAGGCGTTTTTTAAATAAAAAAAGCCGTGTATAAGTAATTTATGGACCGATTTCAGAAATTTTAAATCGAGCAATTGTCAAATTGACATCACATTTTAATGAATCCGATTTGACCATATGTCATTGCATCTATCCTTTAAGATCTCACATACGAGAGAAGCACGAGAAGGATGCAACCTATGCTTGTCAGATATGCATGAGCAAGAGTGACTACCATGGTCACATGCATGCAAAGATGAAACCGTTCAGGTGTACCAACTGCGCTAAACAGTAAGTCAAAGTCAAAAGAAGTTCATTGTATGTAAGGCCTCCGGCCCATATACAGAAGAGTATATTATTACATATAAATGACAGCAACATTCTTGATAATACATACATATTTAAGAATATACACTTTCTTTTAGTAAAAGTTCTCGTTTTGATAATGCATGTTTTACAAACAAAGACAGTTGAATAATAATATGGTCACTCTTGGTTTGTAACAAACAAATATATCCATCCCTTGGTTGTTTTTCTAGATAATAATGAGGAATATATTTCTTTCTTAAATCAGAATAATAAGGACAGGAAAGTGTGAAATGAATTTCATTTTCTATATCAATATCAAGGGCACACAATGGACAATATCGACTTTCTTTCTCTATAGAGGTTTTTCTTCCCTCATTAACCATTAACGCTAACAAACCCAAACGATATTTAACAAATAGTCTTCTAACATTATAGTTTGTAATTACTGATAGATATTTTTCTGGTTGTAGTAACGATTTAAAGGTCCTGTAATATTCATAACGTGAGCTTGAATCTAGGGTTGAATTCCATTCTTGATTAAACAAGAATTCCATTCGCTCAACAGTATGTTCGTTCCAGTCGCTGTTTGTTAAATTTTACACTTTTTATTTCATTCACAGAATGGTGAACTATCTACAATCCTGGACCTGGCTGTAGAAATTGTGATCTGACATTTTCTGTTTATTTATGTTCAGTGTTTTTGTCACGAAAGGTGGCACGTCTCTTGACATGTTTGTTTATATCCTAAAAGGACAAATGCTTTTAATTTATTTGTTTTTTTAGTTTGTTAAATTCAATTATTTCAAAAGAAAACATGCTTGTTGATTTTCCCCCGTATATTTCAGAGGTTACCATGAGACCAGAAATATATGGACCTGTCAACTCGTGTTGATATATATGATATCTGAAGACACTTGGACGATATTCTCTATTCACCAATATCTGTTTAATCAAAGGGACAGTTCTATCGGGGTATTTTTTGGAAATGAAATTCGAGGGGACATTCCACTTTCTTGCACTTTTTTTTATCGGCTTCCAGTCCTCGTATTGAATTTAGGGGGACTCAAATGAAAAAAATATGCATTAATATATATGTATGAAACTTGGGGAAACCGGGGCAGTTTGGGTCAGTAAAACTTAATTTTGTTGTAATGTATGTACATTGATAGAAAATAATTAAAAAATGGTTTACATACTTTCTTTACATCGCAAACTACAAAGCGGAACTTAATATTTTAGCATAATTTCGTAAAATGCGAAAGAAGAATATTTTTTAATCGACCCAACCTGCACCGACAGCCACACAAACATCACTCACAGACACATATTATTTTACCCTGTAAATAATTGAGCATTATCAAATGGAAACATGTAATCATTCATTTTTCAATAATAAACTACGCTCTTTGGAGTGGACACCAAGGTAAATTGAGAGCGTACACTGAAGAAATGTTGTTGGGCCTTGGAAGTGTACACTGATTTTATGACCGTGTAATCTTTAAACCAGAAATGCTCCTAAACGGTGAACTGTCTAGTCTTTATATTTCGCAGGATTACTGATAATAGGTCATAGAAAAGTATGTTAGAACTTTAAAACATTTGGATCAGTTGGTGTCAGAGTATTTTTGACCGAAATCCGCAATTCACACGTGTAGCACTGACGGCAGTGTCCTAAATGTCTCAGCAGATAACTCTATGCAATGAATTGATGATTGAAAGTTGGTATACGTATAATGTATGGAAAGCTCATTAACAGCATGAAATATTTCTGCTTAAAAGTGCAAATATCATGAGATATTTGATAAAATTCTACTAACAACAGACAACATGAAAGTAACCGCCAGCATTGGGGAGCGTACATTTCCCTTCTGGGAATATTGCTCTGGCGTACACGTTCACACGGGGTGTGTATTTGAAAAATAAGTTCACCAATCGTAAAACACCATTCTCTCCTCAAAAAATCAAGTTAAAAATGAATGTTCATGGCTCAGTAAAACCATGGGGATAGTTTTTGTCATTCGAAATAATAAAATGCGTTCACAATAAAATGGCCGCCATGCAATTTTTGCTTTATACGCAACACGGTTATCACTACTACGGATAATTGGTTTGTGTTATAGGATACTTTACCCTCTATAGTACATTTAAATGGCACAAACTATCATTATAAATAGGACATTTGAAAAAATAAATTTAGCAAAAAACGTGCTACTGCCCCTTTAAATCATTCCAAAACCTCTGTACATTAACAGGAACATAAAAACATTGACAATGTCTCTGAAGTACAGTTGTTTTCATCAATCAATTCCATTTTCAGCAATTTTTTTTATACAACGTTATGAACAAACCTGTACTGTAAATTCAATAGCTTATTATCTCTTGTACATTTTCCCTAATTTGTGGACATACAATTTCAAGGTAATGTAACATCAATTTAAGTTAAAAGACAAATTAAATCCATAGATATAAATCAGCATCAACATGTCTTTTGAATGTACACATTTTCTTTTCAATTATGAGAATATATTATTTTACAAACTATTGAATTCTTACAGGGACATATTCTTGCACGGACGGACGGACAGACCGACAGACAAAGCCCGTATCTATTTCCAATTCCAAATGCCAAACTAGAAATCTTTTGAATCTAGTTCCACTTCATTTATTTCAAAGCTGTAAACATCGGCCCGGAGAGTGATCAGTATACCTCTGGCTACTCCAGTAACATAAATCTTAAAATTTGCCTTATCTCAAAGCTTTCAGTTACCAACCAGATCTTCCAGTGACGCAGGAAGGTTGAAACGGCGTGTGTGTATTTAAGTGAACGCCGGACCCTCGGCAACACAAAGGTTTGCTTCTGTCTGAGTTCCTTCTGGAAACCGGTCCAAAACCTCCAGCATGGCGACAGCCAGTCTGATACCCGTGTTGTATCTCTGCATGATTACAAGTGGAACTGCGTTCAATCCAGTGATTCCTTCCCTCCCAGGGCTTGGGCCTGGTGCCCACTCTGCCACTGGTCTGATGCCTGGTCTTTCGATGAATGTTCCTGCTGCTGGTATTCAGCCTGCTTCTGGTGTCCCAAATCCACCAGGTGCCACAAATCCCGTAGGTGTCTCAAGTTCCGCAAGTGTCTCAAGTCCCGCAGGTGTCTCAAGTCCCGCAGGTGCTCCGCCTGTTGCAGCTCCTGTTTCCGCTGCTGCAGCTCCGTCAGCACCAGAAAACACACCACCAGGCCTAGGTCCTATTCAAAACGTTGGTGCTGTTAAGACGCCCGATTACTTTAAACCTCTTTCAGAAGGGTTCGAGAAGCTTAACTATGGTTTTGGTAACGAAAAGGAATATAATTATCACTCCGAAAAAGATTGCAAAACCAAATGTCTGAACTACTCAGACGACCTCGACTGTGTCATGGCTGTTTTCTGCCAGACCAACAAAACCAAATCCTCTCCTGATGTGTCCACGGCTTCAGAAGGCGGACCCGCCGTCGGAGTCCCTGGGGGACAGTCCCTCCCTTCCATAACATCGCCAGGGAGTTTGAAGGGTCAATTTAACTACCACTGCTACCTCTTCACCAAAGCGGCTGAACCTACAGCATTTAGCTCCTCGTGGGGAGAAAACTGCAAATATATGCCTGTTCGTAAGTATATAAATATGTCCGTACGTATCCAACTGCATACAGCATACAACTCCTCGTGAGGAGAAAACTGCAAATATACCACCAAAGTGTCTTCTGATATCAAATATATCAACACGAGTTGATAAAAGTTACAAATATCCGAGGCTTGTCTCGGATATTTTTACTTTTATCAACGAGTGTTGATATATTTGATATCAGAAGACACGAGGGTGAAATTCTATTTATCAACCAAAATCATTTTTATTACGATTAAGTGAAAATAGTGTACATCTCTGAGCACATTTCTGCATTTTGACTTCCAGTGCGGTGAGGTCATAGCATTGTGACGTCATTACTCGATGATATAAAAGCATTGTGATGTCTATAGTTACCGGTGACAGGGCATTGTGCAAAATCTACTGCCATAACGATATCTCCTAGGAGATATCGCTTGACCTCACAGAAGCGATATCTCCCGTGGAACACAGTTTTGGGTGATACATAAATATATATAAATATGTCCGTAGGTATCCAACTGCGTTTGCTTATACCCAAACTTGAGCTTTCTTTCAAATACATCGCTTAACGTCTCCTGAGCAAAAAATCGAGACAATGTAAACTCCATATTGATGACCAAGGCGATTTTAATTTACCCATTGTAATAATGCCACAATCATCGCGGCGATCCGCTTTGAAAACAATCCTTGAGGCTCGACTGTGATTGCCACGTCTTAGAAAGTGTCATAATCCTATGAGCTAATGTCTTCAGATAAACAGGACATTGAATTTTATTTATAAAGGTGTCTCTAATTTGTTTTTTCTGATAAAGATATGTTTGACAGTTAAAAGCACTGTTGCACTTTTTTCTACATTTTAATATGTTCAAATTTGCCATTTATGTAGCAAGAGGAAATACAGATTATGAACTTCATTTCAAAAATGGAATTATTTGGTCAATAATCATATATCGTATACATTAATATGTTAGGTTTAAATTCCGTACCAGAAAGAAAATCAGATACAGAAATGAAATTTCTTTTCAGCAAATGACAGCTTAACGATGTCAATTAAAATAATAAACTTTTGACGTAATTTTTAAAATAGATAAATATTTAAGAAATAGAGACCTGTTGTATGAATGCCTTCGACAAGCTCCAGCATTTATATAGAGGAAACTAAACGACCTTCCATTTAATACCATTTGGTATAAAATGAACGAAAGAGAGTTTCGAAAGAGAGTTTGATTCCAAATATTTCACGAGTTTAATGAACATGGTATTATATAATAGGAATTTTAGTATTCTGTTTATTACTTGCCAAAATTTATCAATCGGAATTGTCGAAAGAGTACTGAAACTAAGCTTTCCACGAGTCATGTACCATTGTAATTGAGGCAGACCATTGAGACGTCACAATATTGTGACGTCATACTTGCAGCGGTATTACACTAGTTTGTTTGCCGTATGAAAATTACGATTACACAACAGTGTCTTCCACGGGCGGGTAATAAACCGCATTTATCAAACCGTTTATAAGCCAGTGAAAAACACATATGGATAATATTATATGAGTGTCTATGTCATATTATGGTTACGACGCGGGTGCCTGAATATTAGTATTTTCCCAAACGAGAGCTGACGTTAACATAATAAGACATAGACACGAATGTAATATTCTGTTTATTACCGAAGTTACGAATTTAATGAAAATACGCTAAAATCCACTTTCAACCTTTGACTGCCGCCGCCGTCACCGAAACGTGATGTCATAGCATTGTTAAGTACGTCACCAATTGTATAATAATAATAATAATAATAATAATAATAACAATAATAATAATAATAATAATAATAATAATAATAATAGTGCATATTTATAAACCGCACATATCCACGCTCGGAAGCATGCTCAAAGCATGTATATACATATATCACGTTATTAATTCCATGTTATTTTGGGTTTTTGTTTAAATGTCAACTTTGGTCCCAAAAATAATTGTATTTGTTTATTTTATTTTTATTTATAATTTTGATATGTCTATATTCATGCTAATTGCTACTTCTTTTCTAGATCCGGATTGCAGTAACCCTGAGGTGGACGATAAATGGGAAAGGTCGAGCCTCCCCGCTAGCATGTCAGGAGACCACGAGCTAGTACAGCTATATGACTGCATTTCTGATTACGAGCCTGAGGATAGCACGCCACGACAAATTGTGTGTAATGCAAAGAACGGCACTAGTACGGTTGCAAAGGCTGGTGGATGCAAGCAAAGTAAATATCATCATCATATCTGATGCATATATTACACTTATGATTTACCAGTGATTTTGTTTACATAAAACTGGAATTGGGGGAATTAACAAACTAGGAAACGATAACTCTAAAGGAAAGTTGAAGAAGAGAAATGCGGGTTTGAAAAGGAAGAACTCGTCATTGTTTTTATGAATGAATACATAGCATTGGGAAATGACAGGACTGATATAAATGATTACGTAGATAAGGAGAAATGACAGGACTGATATAAAAGAATACGTAGCATTGGGGAAATAACAGGGCTGATATAAATGATTACGAAGCATTGGGAGAAGTAACAGGACTGATATAAATGATTACGTAGATAAGGAGAAATAACAGGACTGATATAAATGATTACGTAGATAAGGAGAAATGACAGAACTGATATAAATGATGACGCAGCATTGGGAGAAGTAACAGGGCTGATATAAATGATTACGTAGCATGGGGAAATGACAGGACTGATATAAATGATTACGTAGCATTGGGAGAAGTAACAGGGCTGATATAAATGATGGCGTAGCATTGGGAGAAGTAACGGGGCTGATATAAATGATGGCGTAGCATTGGGAGAAGTAACGGGGCTGATATTAATGATGGCGTAGCTTTCGGAGAGGTAACAGGGCTGATATAAATGATCGCGTAGCATTGGGAGAAGTAACAGGGCTGATATTAATGATGACGTGGCATTGGGAGAAGTAACAGGGCTGACATAAATGATGGCGTAGCATTGGGTGGAGTAACGGGGCTGATATAAATGATGGCGTAGCATTGGGAGAAGTAACAGGGCTGATATAAATGATGGCGTAGCATTGGGAGAAGTAAAGGGGCTGATATTAATGATGGCGTTGCATTGGGAGAAGTAACATGTCTGATATTAATGATAACGTACTATTGGGTGAAATAACAGAGTTCATTTACACTCACGGACAAAAGAAAGTACATCTTATTTTCAACAGAGTCAAACACAAAATATTCCTGTCGGATAAAGTCGATTGTGAATGTTTATGATGAGGATATATCTCTTTAAGAGATATACACAATTTCATTCATGAGAGTATGATATTTTATATCTGTTCAAACACACATCGGGTGCTGAAATTGCTATTTCAAAGGTTTTTTTTACATTATGTTTGGTATTTATAAGGTAATTTGTCTTGGAAATGTGGAAACTAAGTATAAAATGTTTTCGGCATTATGTACTTTCTTGGACTTTAAATCGAGGACGCACTGTTGCTGTAGGATGTCATAAAACAAGTCAGAAAACCATATTTCGCTCTCCTATTTCGCCTGGTTAAGGATATTCTAAAACGACGATTTTTTAAAAGCCGTGTTTTTCAGAAATAAGATCAGGTAATGTTTAACAAAATTATAAGTATCGACCAATGGAGTTTTGTGCAAAATAACGAATATTTTCCATTCCTTGAATTTTTATAACCAGAAACATAATTATTAGCAAATCTTTAACCTAAGCGAAGTATAATTCGTTCACTTTGGTTAACACATGGGTTTCATAAGGATACCATAATATTAACGGTTTAATTTAAATTGAAAATCCTGGTTTAAAGAAATGTTATCAAAATCTTAATTGAGTTCTATAAACATTTTAGACAAATTCCATTTTTTGCACTTAATTTCAACTGACATTGTATATATATCATTACTTACAGATGTCAGGTATTTGCTTAGCACGTGTAGGTTATTAATCTATGTATAGATATACAATATACGTATGCGTGTACATTTTGTCGTCTAAACCGGTACAAGCATAAAACGCGAGTGTCAATTTCGTTTGATTTTTACCACATAAAACTAAAATGCTTTAGTTTATCTGATATTTCATACCAAATCATTAAACGGTGTTTATGTTTTATATTTTTGATATATAGCATGTTGAATTGATGGGTTTATCTTCTCCTCAGAACTTGAGGATGACGAATCGAAACCGGAATCACAATCGCAGTCTTCAAACAAACCTCCTTTGCCGCAACTCCCTTCTATCCCATTTAATAACATGGTCCCAGGAGTAAAACCAGGTAATTGTGGTTTTGGTTTAGTGTTGTATGAGTTAAGTGCTTTCTTATTCTTCAATGTTATCGACTCAATGTTTCAATGAATCCTTGACAAGCATTGTAATTCAATTATCAATTTAGTTAACCCTACGTAGATTTTCATATAAATTCACGATTTCACTTTTTATTTCCTTTTTTGATTACGCAAAAGATGATACTGTGGCCACTGACGAGAAAACTGAAGAGGCTGAGAAGATGGAGGAGGTCCCTGAAGAGACTGAGGAGGAGGAGGAGGAGGAGGAGGTCACTGGAGAGACTGAAGAGGAGGAGGAGGAGGAGGAGGACACTGAAGAGGCTGAAGAGGAGGAGGAGGAGGAGGAGGACACTGAAGAGGCTGAGGAGGAGGAGGAGGTCACTGAAGAGGCTGAAGAGGAGGAGGAGGAGGAGGAGGACACTGAAGAGGCTGAAGAGGAGAAGGAGGAGGAGGAGGACACTGAAGAGG